>PVIA01012867.1:0-35388 GCA_004024845.1 Tonatia bakeri
CGTCGCCACGTTCTGTGTGTCCAGTCTGTGCATCACACCCATAAATTATCCCTCACTTCCTACTTTCTCGCTCTGCAGTTCACACTGAAGAGTGCCAGTCTTACTCCTTCCTTCCTCATCTCCTTGTCACCGCCAGGCAGACTGCGTCCTCCCGGCCGGCGGTCCTGGGTCTCGGCTGCGGGCTCACCGTTTCTCCGGGGGGGCCGCCGGAACGCGCCGCCCCGCGTCCATCACGCCTGCTCAGCTGCAGTCACCCTCGTATCGTTCCACGCCCAACGGGAGTCTGGTCACTTCGAGTTACGCTGAACCCTCTGAGGTCCATTACGGGGCTGAGTTAAGCCTGGTCTATTGTGATCAGCTGGTTTATTAATGCCGTCCATACGTTACGCATAACCTGTCTGTTGGTCCGTGGGCAGCACTGGCCTGTGCGCTCACACCTCCTGAAACTGCGCCTTGTTTTTCCCGTTCACTTTCTCATTTGTCAGAGTCCAGTGTGAACGCGTCTGTCTGGGCGTGCTTCTTTCCCGTCTTCCCTCCCAGTAAGAACTCTGATGGAGGGAAAGGAGAAACGGCACAGATAAAATGGAAAGCACTATTTCAATGCGGCATTCTTTGCTTTCCAGCAGCTCATCTGATGTGGGCTCTGCCCCAGTCCCTCCAGGGGGATCCCCTGGGCGCCACCTTCCTGGGCAGCAGGGACGGAGTTTGGGTCCCACTGGCCCCTGGTGACAGGCGGAAAGGGGCCTCGTTACTGCTTCTCACGCGGTCCCTACTGACCCAGTGCGGTATCTCCTGGTGCCATGAGAGTGAAAACACAAAGACAGTGTAAAGAAAACCCACAGAATGAGAAAAAGGGGTCAGCTGTTTATCTGATAAGGGGCTTGTATCTAGAACCTATTTAGAATTCTTACGACTCAACCATAAATAAAAAGACAATGGAATTTTAAAATCCACAAAGGATCTGACCAACATTTCTCCACAGGAGATATGTACATGGACAATGAGCACCCAACAGCCTGTTTAGCATCATTAGTCAGTACAGGATGCATGCCACATCCATCACCATGAAATGCCACTTCATATCCGCTGTGAGTTGTAACCAAACAGCGTGTGTGTGCGGGGGGAGTTCTGGAGGAAGGGGCGCATGGACAGAGCTGGTGGAAATGCAGTATCGTGTAGCTGCGTTGAGAAAAGACCTGACAAAATGTGAAGCAGAGTGAGCAGGCGCCTGGCAGTGTCACTCCGAGGCATCCACCCGAGAGAAATGAAACCCCGCATCCTGCAGAATCTCATCGGAGTGTCTGCAGGATGAACATTCACAGCGTGACAAGTGGGAACGACCGAATGTTCACTCACTTCTGACTGGGCAAATGGTACACCCACACGACGGAATATTATTCAGGCCCAGTAGGAGTGAGGCACAACACAGGTGAACCTTGGAAACAGGATGGCAAGTAGAAGAATTCCGTCAGTCAAGGCCACAAATGGTCTGATTCTGTTTGTAAAGTTTCCAGAGCAGACAAATCTCTAGAGGCTGGTAAGTGGTGGTCCAGGAATGGGGGACAGAGGGGCGGGACCGCCCATGGGAACAGGTCTTTTCCTGTGAGTATACTAAACACACCTGCTTGCACATTTTTCCTGGGTGAATTGTATCACACTCAAGTCATAGCTCCACAAAGCTGTGAAAAACACGATATTCCTGTATTTCAACCAATTCGATTTGGCAGCAATTCTAGTGAATGACCAGCCTCGCACCCCACCAGCCCCTGGAAGGTCGTGGCTGAGTGGGGGAGCAGCAGCCGGAGGGCCGGCTTCAGTCCGAGGGCCGAGGCTGGAGTTACACCACCAGACTTGCTCAGGTCAGCGTCTGTCTGTGCCTGTGAGTGTCGGCGAAGGGGCCACGAAGTTTTAGAATAAAACCTACCCGCTGGCTGGTCTTACTCCAGAAGTGACGAGCCGTCAGTGGCCAAAAACCAAAAACAACGCCCCCCAAGACCCCGTAAAATACACCATGTGTTTAGTCTCGTAAAGCAAGGCCGAGGGAAAGGCACGGGGACCCAGAATTCCTTGCCCCTGGCCTCACGTCACCTCACACACTCTCCCGAAGCAAGGGTGAGCTTTTAATGTGTCTTTAGAAAGCAGCTGTCTCACTGAAGGAAAAAAGAAAGAAAGTCTATGAAATATGTAGATAGTATCACCCCCAAATTAGTGGCTTCTATTTGGCTTTTTACAAACCAGAATACTCGCTTGAAAATACCACTGTATATCACAGTAATAGTCAAATACATCTTGGGTCCAAAACAAGTTACTGGCTCTTCTGTCATGGATTTCAGTTTTTACACGCTACTCTGCTTTGAATAGTAATCAGACATTACTATGATTTGTGCTTTTCTAAGACAACTGTTGTCTGGACACAATTTTGTTTTTGAAGTGGGTTTAGAGAGTCCCTAATTGGCCTGCAAGATAAGTCTGTTTGGGAGGACAAGAGGGGATACAGAATGCGTCTTGGAAAGTGATTAATGATATCAAAGGAAATAATAAACACGCATTCCCTCGGCCATGGACTGGAACGCACCCAGTGTCTGTGACACGGTCCATCTGCGCTTCTGGGCCCTGCCACCCCCAGCCGTCTCTGTGCCACTGAAAACACAGCTGTTGCACGCCTCCTGCAAGTGCCAGGAGAAGCCCCGTGGGATGTGGACGCTGCTCTGTGTTCTTTTATCGGGCAGGACAATTCAGGGGCCAACAGGTAGGTCAGCTTGACGGAGAGACGGAAGAATCGTAGCCGAAGGAAGCTGGTCGGAGGGAAGTCCAGTGACCAAGGATGCCTTTCGGGGCATGAATGCCCCTGTTCCTAAATGCTGTGCGTTAAGTCTTGTCACTCCTGCCGATAACTTGTATTTATTGATG
This sequence comes from Tonatia bakeri, assembly GCA_004024845.1. NCBI lineage: Eukaryota > Metazoa > Chordata > Mammalia > Chiroptera > Phyllostomidae > Tonatia > Tonatia bakeri. The sequence goes on from PVIA01012867.1 coordinate 2,911, forward strand.
TATTTTTAAATAGCTGGCCCCTGCTTTGACAATTATGAACAGCTCTGGGTTTGAAGTCAGATGGGAGAATGCAGGAACTTGCAACTGCACGTGTGTCAGGAGGAATCAGAGTCAGGCCCATCACCTGCCCCAACCCCGTCCACAGGGTCGATGTACACGGACCCAAGAAGACGTGTTCAGAGTAGCGATTTCTGGTTCCCTCACGTTAGCCAGACTACTCGAAATCCCTCACATTTTCTGTACTGAATTTCCTGTCTCTCTCTCTCCAAACACACCATTTAAAGCTCAGATAAAACAGAAAGGTGAGTTCTTCCTTTTTTTGGCGATTGTTTTTGAATAATCAGGTGACGTCCGGCACGTGTCGGAGAAGGAAGCGCAGGGTGGGGGGAGCAGCCAGAAGGACTGGGTCTGTTCTGGATGGCTAAGTGTCCATTTCTTATCAGAGCGACCAGGTGTGCACACAACAGACACCTCTGGGGCCCCTCACGCTGGCGAAGGGCGCGCTCAGACTGTGTGTGTTGGAAGAGGGTGTTCCCCTTTCCTCCCGACAGGTGTTTTCGCCCGGCCGGAACCCCAGGCTGACGAGTGCTTCTTTCTACACTTCCCATCGCTCCAGCATGTTTTGCTTCGATAAGCACTTCGTTTTCGTTCCTCTGTATGTCTTTTTTCCCCTGCTTTTCGTGTTTTCTCCTTATCTCTGGCTTTAAGCGGCTGGATTATGACGGGTCTTGGAGTCGTTTCCCGAAGGACTCTTCCACGGTGGTTTGAGCTTCCTTGGTGCACACGGTTAGAATTTTCATCAAATTTGGAAAAACGTGAGCCGCTGTTTCTTCAAGGACTTTTTACCTGCCTGGCCCTCTCTCCTCTCCCTCCAGCCTCCCGGCTCCGTGAGCGTGAGGCTGCCTGGAGTCGTCCCACATCTTACCGTCGCTCCAGTTGTTACTGTGGTTTTGTTTTGCGAGGGCACAATTACTCAGAAACAGCTGGATTATTTGAGGCTTGCTCTCAGCCCTCCCAGCAGGATCTGAGCAGCTCTGGTCTGGGGATGATTTCGACCCAGGGTTTTCCCGCTCCAGCTGGTGGGATCCCAGCCCTTCCAGGTCCTGGGCCAGCCCTGGGGACGGCTCCGCCTGCGCCTTCCAGGTGGCTCCTCCCTGGTCTCAGGGCAGGTCCTCACTCGCTGGCACATTCTTACCGGGGACCGCTGAAGATGCGGAGTGGGGGGAGTTTTGCTGAAGACACAGAGTGGGCGGAGCTCTGCAAACATCCTGAGTTCGGTCTGGGTGACCGTCCTCACCAGCTTCCTGGCGAGGTGGTGGTGGCCCTCCAGCCCCACCGTGGTTGAATCCACACCGGAGGTCAAAAATAGTTCCTTCCAACTTTCCAAAACTGTTATCCCAACCAAACCCTGGGGATATCTCAACACGTTTTAAATTCATAGTCAATTTACTGAAGTCCATGGAAGTAGGCATACTGCTTCCCTTGGCCTGCAGACAGTTGACTCTGTCTTTGTTCATGAAAAACACAAAAACATTTTTATCCTTTTATACCTTTGAGGTAACAAAGGTTGTCTCTCTGCAGCTTTCTCAGAGCTTCTAAAAACCAAAGCCTGCTGACACTGGGGCCCCACATTTTGCTCAAAACACAGCCCACATACTTAGGAAACTTAGGGCGCGTTCACAAAGCCTCTCTTGTTTCTAGTATCAGCCTCGTGGCCAAACACTTGTCACAGTGACGAGCAGGAGCATAATTAGAACTACTTCAGTGAATCTGGGTCAATGTATCACTCTCTCAGAACACATTTTGAATTTATCACAATTATAGCCCGGGGGGGAGCGTCGGCTTTTGGGCATTCTCTAGTCGAACTCATTATTTTGAGAGCAAATTGTGCTGAACCCAGAGTTCAAGTGCAGAGAGACGGTGAAACACAATGGCTGGCTAGATGAGGCCGGGCCTGGGAAGGGCCTGGTTTCTGTTCCTCCCACACCAACTCGGAGGGTCCCGGGTTCTGGTGTCGACCGCACTGTCCTTTCCCCTGAAGTCGCCCCTGGAACCACGTAGTCACTGTGGCTGTAGTTTTTCCCGCCCACCCTTGGCCAGGATTTGTACATCATGCCCAAGAGGACGCCGGCAGTTCCTTTTCCAGGTGAGAGAATTCAGTCTCTGAGAGGGCAAGCGCCTTCCTCAAAGCCGTGTATTTAATAAGTGATGGGACTGGAGACAGAACACTGGCCACATGGCCCTTCCCCTGCCGCGTTTCCACAGGCGCCTGGAGCTGTCAGGGGCCCCGAACCCTCAGAAGCTGGGCAAGAGAAGATGGGGGTGTGGTGCCGCACATGGTCTGTCCCGTCTCATGGTCTCACTGTGTCCGCTTTCCGGGAACACACAGGGTCTCAGGACACAACACACTTGGCCTGTGTTGGGAACGAAGACCCGAGTGGGTGTGACCAGTGCACAGAGGGAGGAGAGCCCAACGTGGAGTGGGAGAGCTGGGTTAAGAGAGATTTCATGTAGGGTCTCGTCAGCGATGGCAAAGGGGCTGGGCATACTCTGAGAGCTGTGGGGAGACCTCAGGAGGGGGAAGGCAAAGGCAGGCGGTGCCCCATGCAGACTTTTATACTGTCGCCGTGAATGCCGAGTCAGCCGTGGGGAATGAGAGGGACCAGTGGGGAGGCTGCTGCCTTCGTCTCCGACGATGGGTTTGCCTGGAGAGTTAGCAGCGGGGGCAGGAAACCCAAGATGTGTTCTGGGAGCAGAGCTGATGGAAAGCTGGCTCCGAACTGGATGAGGGGCATGAGAGAGAGAGAGAGAAGGAGAGAGAGGAGCACATGGAGGACAACTCCTGGAGGGGACAGGAGAGGGCTTCCTGAGCTGGGACAGCGCAGGCTCTGGAGCAGCTCCGGGGATGATCGAATGCTCTGTGTTGGACGAGGCGGAGTGTCTTTAAAACATCCAGGAGGAGATGAGTAGACTGATGTTCCCTGTTCAAACACGGAGGCCAAGTCGCAGAGCCATCGGGGGTGGACGTGAACTTCAGGAGGGAGGGGTCACGGTCACAGCCAGCATGGGTGTCCCTGAGGCCGAGGCAGGGTGCCCTCCCAGCAGCTCTTCATGGCCGGTGACTCCCCAGCATCAGGCTCAGTACCGGGCCGAGCAGAAGGCCTCCCAGAGCAGCTGGCGCTCAGGTGGGCAATGGCCCCAGAAGCTGTGATACAGGTGAGCGGGCCCTGGTGCCTCACACTCCGACAGGCCACCCCTTTTAAACTCACTGGGCACCCCAGACTCTCAGGGATTCTCTCTTTTTTGAGACAGGAGCTTCTAGCCCTGTGTTTACTCTTCTTCCTAAAGTCCCTTCCGCGGCCTCCAGGTGGCCTTTCCTCCCCGGAAAGCTTCCCTCGGTGACACCAAGGTGACGGACGGTCCTTCCTGTTACCCGGTCCTGTGCTGCAGCCCCCCTCGGCAATGACAATGGCCAGTCCTGCCCGGGTCCTCCCTCTGGCGGGACACGCGCTGCTGCGACAGGGCCTGAGTCAATAATTCTAGCAACACCGCCCGCAGTCTCGGCGTGAGTCCTTCCAGCAGTGGTGGGGCCGTTCCGTGACTGCAGACACTTGTGTTTTGGGTTTTTTCCCCCCTCCCCAGTTAGCACAGAAAGGGTGGCATCAGCTGTTTGTGAATCCAGAACATTCTATTTGGACCCTTCTCAAAGAAGCACGTCATTCCAAGCTGTGTCAGCAGAGAGCTGAGACTTCCACAGGACTAGGTATTCAGAATGTAAATACGGCCGGCGCTGGCATTTCAGAAACCCCGGAGGAAAACCTTTACCACCAGAGGAAAAAATAGCTCGGAAAGAGGACGGCAGGACAAATGAGGACAGCGAGGCTGTGCTGAGCTTATTTTCGCTGGATTCGCTCTGCGTTCTGTAAACCAAGCTCCAGTTAGATCTTGAGGGAAAAAATCTCGCTGACATAACTCACTGAGTCAGCCTCACACAAAAAGGTTCTGAACATCAGATGGTATTAACAGCTTTCCAGCCTCCTGTCTTGATCGATCAGTTTAAAGAGGGCGAAATATGCAGCCCTTTAAAAATACCTCCGAGCAGAGCAAATAAAGCCTCATCTGTTCTTGATTGCGGAGATCAGGCCAACAACAAAAGCCTCTTCTTCTCTTAAGTAATGTCTAAAAATATCACCCATAAAACTATATTTGCCTCATTTTCTTGCCTCATTTTCGCTCTGTCAGATGTACCCTCAAGTCTCTCTAGCAAACTTGTACTAATTGAAAATGCCGGATTGTACGCTAAACACGCAGCGAAATAACAGGAAGCAGACGAAAGCTCTGTTTTCCTGGCTGAAATTGTGTGAAGTACCATCTCTCTTCCTTAATGTCCCAGTCTTGACTCATCTTCAATACTATTACTCTAATTCAACCTTAAATGCTCAACAAAAAGACAGATGGGATTCTGCTGGAGACTGAAATTATTCCTTTTGGGTGAGAATGCCTAAGTTTCTGGCTCATCTGAGGCCACATTTGCCAGCTGGGCTTAGGAGTTGGTTCTTTTTTCCTTTTTTTCCCCCTTTGCCTTGAAAATATTTCCTTCAGTTTCTTTTATTTCTAAATAAATATTAGGGCTGGGTTTTTAAATAAAGAGGCAATTATAGGCACATTAACATTTCTACCAGACGGCAAAGATAGAGCTGGTCAGTCAACCCCAGAGAGAACGCTGCTTGGCCCGCAGCCCTGGCCCCTGCAGCGAGAACCCCCCTCACCTGCCGGCAAGGGGCATAAGCACCCCATTCGGCCGTGAACTTTCAGGGAGGGCATCGTCCTGCTGCTGCTGCTGCTGCTGCCAACCCAGAGGTGGGCTTTTGTTTGGGGTTTCTCAGTCCCCAGTATCAAAGCCAAAGCAGAGGCGTGGGCTACGCGGGGACTTGAAAGCAAGTCAAAGAGGATAAAATTCCCTTCCTGGCATTGATTCGAAGCTGCCTGGGCCAGATGGCTTCTTGCAGACACTCACGCTCTGCTTGCTCTCCGGAGGCGGGCTCTGGCCGTTGCTAATGACCCACAGCTGCACCCGCCCGCTCCCCGCTCCCTGAAGCTGGCCTCCGGTGAGCCCTGCCCAGGCAAGGGGACCTTCAGGGCCTTCCCCACCCCCATGCCTGCTTCTCAGGGAACTTGAGCTGGGGAGCGGGCTCCCCTCCAAAGCTCAGGCCTCTGCCATTCTGTGCACACCTTTTCCCTCACCGTCCTGACGTGCATTCGTGGATTGACGGAAGGGAAGCAGTCCGAGCAGCCCCCGCCTCATCGGCTCCACGCATGGCTGCACCTTGGGGAGGATCTGATGGTGGCGGTGCTGAGGGGCACGAGTCCCCCCCTGCAGAGGGCAGAGCGGGAATGAATGAGTCCCTTGTGCTCCCCGCCTGAGCTGCCTTCCTTGCTTCAGCTGGGTCCTACCCGTTGGTAGGCAAGGCCTCTTTGAGGGGACCTCAGCGGGGAAAAGACCATGAAATGCAGCTGTGAGGCCGTCTGGTCCTGTGTTGGGAAATACACCTGTCTTGCCAGCTGGCTCACCTGCCCTGTGAGGTGCCCCCTGTGCGCCCTCACGATCGGGGTCCGGCTGGTACCAGCAGGGCTTTAGGCCCCACTGTTACGGCTATTATTGCTGCTATGTTTCATGCAGCCATTGTGAAATATATGATACATGTGATGTGTACAATAGATCACATATTTAAATGACTGATTGCAAATCAGGACACACATATTTATATACACACATATGAGACAGACGAATGTTTTATTGTACTTTGCAAGGCACTTATGTTAACCAATCATTTCATAAAGACACTCCATCTGTTAATAGTCTCTCCCTTTGCAGAAACTAAACTGACTCTCAGGTGATCCTGGCCCCCGGTCCTTCAGCTCTGCCTCCCTCAGAATATTAAAGGGGAAAGTGTCAGCATCGCCGTCCTATCAGCTGGTGAGGTCAAACCACCGGAGGGGACAGCAGGGTTAAGGAACAATGTTTACGTGAGTCAGGTCATGGCAGAAGTTGACTGGAAGAGGCTGAAACCACTAGGGGGGTTTCAGAAGTGGGACTGTTTTGAATAAAAGAATTTAGGATGCAGTTCTAGAAGTAAAGTCTCAAACTGGACATAAAAGCCCCAGAAATCGCTCAGTCTAAGATGAATGCTCACCCAGCAGGCAAACCTCCCCTCCCCTCCTACCCTCCGGGGTGGGGGCCTCTTGGGGGTTCTTGGCCTCTTATAGGTTGTCTAAGGCCATTTTTTTCTAAATTTTAAAAATTGCTCTAATCTTTCCTGTCTAGTTGTTGTTGTTTTTGTTCATCAATCCTATCATTGCATCAATTAATCACTAATAGATGCTAAGAATGAGGAAATGGTGCTGGGAGGTCGAAAGGCAAGAGGCGTGAAATATTGCCCTGAACCGTGATGTCCCAAAGCATGCCATGCCTGGTTAATACAGAATGACGGCAGCGAGCTCTTCTGGAGAGTCATCGTAATTAAAAACAGAGTGTTTTTCCAAGGTTCCAAGTGAATTCCTGTGAACCCCAAAAGGTTCAGTTCAGTTCAGGAAAAGGTTAAGTTTGATGTTATTCTCAGAATTAGCTTTCCAAGCCCTAATTACAATAATAGACATTAGTTTGCAAACTTGGAAAAGGTTCATTTACATGACAGATCCAAGCACCAACTGATCTTGTTACCTTTCTTTTCCTTTGGGTTTTCAATGCTGACTTCAACACACAGACACAATGCAATATACTGATGATGCATCATGGAATTGTACACTTGAAACCTATGTGATTTTAGTATATGTGCTGCCGAAGCGAGCACAAAACCTATGTGATTTTATTAACCAATGTCACCCTCATATGTTTAATTAGAAAAACAGAAATAAGAACTCACTGTGATGAGGAGTTTAAGGAGAGAAAGCACTATATTATTTTATTAGCATATTATTAATTGCATAGCTCTGCACTGATTATTCCTCTATAGAACTTAACTCTTCACAAAGTGGAGAATGTGGTCTTGTCTGGGGATGCAATTTTCACCGAAACCACTCTGATTCCATGAGGATACCGAGCTCCCTTCCTGGGTGAAAAGCTGGCTCCTGGAAGGAACATTCTGACATCACAACGTGAAGGCTGTTGTCTGTGCTTGCTTACCAAATGTGGGAACCAAATATGGGAACCACTGTGGTCTCCCTGGCCCGTCGCTGTCACACACCACGTGGCTGGAAGCCCTCGGAGCTTCTCCTTCCTGGACCTCCTCTCCCTCTCTGCACGGGGCTCACCGTGTGGCGGAAGGATCCCCTCTGCATTATTGATGAAATCATGGGGCATGCCATGTTTACTCGCATAATTTTATCCGCACTAAAACAGAGATTAATTTAAAGCGAGGGCGAGGCGGAAAATCTGTGCAAACATCTTGGTTTGCACGTGTGGTTCCGTGCTGACAGCCTCCATTAATCTTGGAGGGGCTCACGTGGTAGGCGGGGGAGGTCCTGCTGGTATTTACAGACCGACGTGAACACCCCCATTCATCGCAGACTGTGCGGAACCGAACCCCAACCGCAGGTCTTCGGCTCAGCCCTGGACAGACAGGCGGCATCAGTCTTCACAGCAGGCTTCTCAGAGCAGCGATAAGGGTGTCTACCTGGCGAGTCATAAAGATTTCAGATTTCTCTTTTAACGCTTGCCTCTTTCCTTAAAAGTTTAAGTTTTTGGCACTCCCCTGTTCCCATGTCTCTTCCTCTGTTATCTTGGACTTGGCAACTGAAATGCTGGCGTTTTCCTGTACTCAAGGCCTGAACTTGGGCATGTTCCCTGCAGTCCTGGGGTCCGGCACCTGTAGAACACACCTGTTGTAGCACAGACGTCACAGTGTTGTGAGGGGGGCCGGGTGAGGTGGTGAGTGTGAACTTGAACACTGCCTGTCACGACGTAAGAACTTCGTACGTGTTAGCTGCCTTGTTTTTGGAGGGATTTTCAAACCTATAGGGTCACGCTGGCGTTACCACCGAAAGGAGGGAGGGACCTCCGGCTGTGGACAACGTGGCAGCTCAGTCCCGAGCAAGGGCCCGAACCCCTGGGAAAGCGCTTCTGCCCGTTTTCAGCCTGTGGTAGCTCCTTACAGCCGTCATCTGATGTTTTTCACTTGAGAAGGGTTTTTCCGTAATTCCCCTCAACTCTGTAACTTTTAGTTTTTGTCTCAGTTTTTCTTAGCATCTTCCATTTTTTGGCTATTTTCTTTGTCCTTATTTTTTCTAGTTTTTTTTTTTAATTATTTTCTTTCTCGGGGTTTAATTTCCTGATTGGTTAACATTATGTATCGTTGAGTTAGATTGATCAGATTCGAATCCTGATTCTATCACTTTCAAGCCACCTGGACTCAGATGAGCCACTAATCTGTAGGTTTGTTTGTTTTTTCTTTTTCTTGCTCAGTAACAACGTTCTCATCTGTCGTTGGGGGGGGGGGTGTTGGGTAAAGTCACGACCTGGCTTTATGGTGACATTAAATGAAGCGCCTGGCGTATAGTCGGAAAGTAGCGTCCGCACAGTAGGAAGGGGAGCTCCCTGGCAGAAGGGAGTGACGCGTGGGTGGCGAGGGGGGGACGACTGTTCCGGCCCCTTTCACCGGGAAGAAAACCAGGTGCGTGCTGCGGTCAGCCTTGCATCCTTTTCCTACAGCCTTCCCGGCCGTCGTCTCTGACGCCCAGATGCTACGCTGTTGCTGAGAGAAAGAGCAGACATGTTCGGGTTCACAGTTCCTGCCGTCCCGCCGAGCTACAAGGAAGCTTCTCGTGGCTCCCGCTTCCCCTTGGCCACCAGCGGGGCCACTGGGAAGTCCGGTCACGGTCACGAACCTCGGTCGCCTCCCTGAGCTTTCTCTACCTCCCAGGTCACAGCGTCCGCAGCGCGTTCAGATGAGGAAGCCGGGCTAGGCACGGTGGCAGCTGCCGCAAGAACCTTCGCACCGTCGCAGAGCTGTCTGTATTAGGATTAGGAGAGTTAAGATTTCCAGAGCTTTCATTCTGATGGAGGCAACCCTAAGATACGCCTGTCCTCTCCCTCTGTCAGGGCCAGTAAACCTCTTCAATTTCTTTTTGTTGATCGTACGTCTCCCTGACAGTTAGTGTTTTCGAGATAAAAACGGAAAAAGAATGTGTGTCATGAGCGTGTTTAAACCTCCCGGCTAGGAGCCGCAGATCTGCAGCCCAGTTCCCCGGGGCACCGGCGGCACCACTGGCAGACAGCTCATGGGCACCGGAACCCTTCGGGCAGCGACCGGTCTGCAGGGGGCTACAGATTTTCCTGGTGAATATTCCTATGGCGAACGTTTACCCAAGGCTCCAAAGATGTTGGATTAGAGATGGAAAGTAGTTTCAACGCTTGTATTGTCAGGCTGTGAGAAACAAAGACTGATGAAATGTGAGCGAAAAAGCCCAAAGAGCAGAATGCCCCACCTCCACGCCGGCTTCCTGTCACGAACTCAGCCTCCTCCCACCCCCGACAGCAGCTCTCCGCCTGAACCCCGTGCCTGCCTGTATCAGCCTCTGATTTTCCTGGTCAGCGCTTCCGTAAGGCTTCCTCTGATCTGTCATGTCGTGTGTGATCAAACGCACCACATACGTGTCAATAACCAATCCGTCCAAGGACTCAGTGACTGCTCAGTGGAAGCCGGATTGGGGGGCTGACTCTGTTTCTAAGGGGTCACTGGGCTGCTCCCGACTGCTGAGTGGTACCCTGGCCACTGGCGGCACCCACAGAGGGTCCCCAACGTTTTCCTAAAAATTCAAGCTCAGGGTCAGTGTTTGCCCCTGGAAGATTGATGGGAACCATCACGGTGGCTTCCAGCAACTTCCAGCAGGTACTGCAGCCCTGGATAAACGTTACTGGCCTTAAAAACACTGAGTTTTGATATTCTGAATCTTTAAAATGCAGTAAGTTTGAAGTATAACTTTCCCAAGCTTTAAACCTCAGACTTTTTAAAATGAACAAACTGAAATGACACCCCATAAATCTAATTTTATCTGTTGAGTGAAAGGAATGGGTGATATTTTCACTTCAAGGGGAAAGTATTTAAACCATTTAAAATTTTTATTTGCATTTAATTATCTTACAAACATACCAAGAGCCTCTGTCATGTGTAGAATTAATTTAAAATCTGAAAAGAGCAACAATATTTACCTTTTATCACCAGAATCTTATAGTGATTAATTTAATTCTTGCGTATTTCTAGTGCTATCAACTTGGAGGTTATACCAATAAATGGAAGCGGTCATTGATCAGAAACAATTAGCCTGTAGGAGAGGAAAGATAAGCCATAACCAAATATGGTTAGAAATACTGGCAGAGAAGCAGCTGGGTTGCAGCGGAAGTCTTTGGGCTCAGTGAGACTTTGGGGGACTTTGGGGAGAGCTGGTGACGGACACCCAGGCAGAGTACACAGAGAAGGCCCCACCCAAGGGGCACCCGCCTCCCGTGCGGCTCCTCTGGGCCTGTCCCCGGTCCCCGCCTCACTGGGACCTGGTCGCCTGGGGCTGTAGGGTGCTCACCATGTTCATACTTGGGAGGAGGGGTTAAGTGATCCACGTAAGGGGCCAGTGATCCACCCCCTCCTGTTACTAGAACAGGGCCCAATAGCAGTAGAAGGGTCGTTTCCCCGTTCCCATGGGGCTGTCAGTGACCAGCCTGTGACATCAGCTGGGAGACAGAGGCCTTGTCTCTGCCCATAGCTAAGGACTGTGGAATAAGTACAACCCGGACGTGCAGAGCGGTGGCGGCGTCTGGTGGCTGAACTGCTCCTGTGGTGCCAGTGACCCCTGCGCCTCACGTGGGGACCCCCCTCCTCGGGGCCAGAGGGGCAGGCCCAGAGTGGGAGGGACCTGGGGAGCAGCCCCCTCTCTGCTCAGGTGGAGTTTTCCGAGTGCTCGAATGCTTGTGATAGCCCAGTAAAGTGGACGCGGGGGAGGGCCTCAGCCTCTTGCAAGTGTGTGCTGATAATCCGACCCCTGGGTCGGCCCGGTGGCCGGTTCCTGCTCGGTCCGGGAGGCTCCAGCCCCCACCCCCACACACAAACACACACACAGCCAGTTGCCGAGGCCCGTTGGATACAGATGCCTGGACCCTGGTCGAGATTTTGACTCAGGAGATTTGGAGATGGGACCAGGTCCTGTTTCTTAAGTTAGGAGTGTGGATATGACGAAATGATTTGGAAATACCTCTAAATCTACCTGAACTATGTGGGCATAATTTCACATCTTGCTACTGCATTAAAATTTCTTTTATGATTTATTCCTGGAGTTTGATGTTTTTGCTGATGGTAAAATGTCTGCCTGCTGCACGGGCGTGGGGTCAGCGACAGAACAGAAGCGGGAAGTGGTCCCATTCCCCAGCGCCTCCCTCTCCATAAAACTTCTCGGGAGAGAACTCACCGAGGGGTTTGAAAGCCTCTTTCCACACCAAGTGAGTGTTTTTTTCTTTAAATAGCATGTCTAAAAGTTCGAAATGCACATCTGGAGTCCATGGTGAGCGGTTCGCAGCAGGCAATGTGCACAGAGCTCCTTTTAAAGGCGCGGGCTGGGTGTTGATGGCGTCTTTCACGCCGCTGCAGGCAGCGGCCCTCAAGGGGGCTGCTGCTTCTGTTTAGAGCCGTCCGTTCAAAGGAAAGCTAGAGGCCGGTCGGAGGGTGGGCGGCGGGGAGGGGCCAGGGGCTGCTCGCAAGCCTCCTAAATACATGCTATTGTCCCAGACAGAGAAACGCCGGGCAATTACAGCCCCACCTTCTGAAAGAGGTATGCAATCCCTGTATTACTAAGTATAGCCCCGTGCAAGCCAGATTACAGAAGCCATGTATCCTGCAAACACACAATTTTCTGGCCACATCCGTGTTCCCGTGTCCCAGTTTTGAAAGTCTCTCTCTCAGAGTCTTTTTTTCCTCTCTCTTATTTCTTCTTCTATAAAACACTTCACATCAAAAAGGTAGACTCCCAGTGAATGATTAGTAAAAAAAGAAAATTACATCTAGCCACGAGGAGAAAACTTCAGGGGCTTCAAATTCTCTTCGGCACAAGCGAAACCCGCTTCCTGGTCCGAGCTGGAAAAACATGCGTTGGGCTCCTTGGTCGTCGGCCGGCTTCTACCAAACAACAGCTTGATGAATTAAGAGTAAATGAATGAGAACCATATGGATAAGTTTCCTTTGAAATACACCCAGGATTAAAAAGTTTAAGAAAAATAGCTCTTGGCAAGTACCGTTTTGTAGTTTTTGCTGGAATGAAAATGTTTGAAAAATAGTCTGAAGTGTGTTGTTGGACCCGAATCTCCAAGGACCACATGTCCTGCCCAGGGGGCCGAGGTAATGGTGTCAAACCCTCTGGAAGGTGAAGGTCATGGTCTCATTCTGGGGGGAGTGTCTCCTTGACTGTGTTGGGGGAGCCGTTGACCCCGGGGGTCACCTCGGGTCCGAGCCTGCGCACCTGGCCTGTCCCCAAGTGGCCTGGAGATTAGAAGCCCTGCTCTGGCCTTGCCTGTCCCCTCTTTCTCCTCACATATCCCCCGGGGAGCCTTTCGGGCACTTCCCCAGCCCCTGCCGTGAAATCTATTCCCACACGTACACTGCGCGTCTGCGTCTGCCTTGTGTATGCAGATTGAGAAAGCAGAGTTGGTTTTGGGCCCCCAGAACCAAATTCTGATGTCTTGGGGGCAACAGTGCCCCCTTTTGAGACTGTGTCTCCAGAGCAGAGGCCAGAGATGCTGCTGAACGTTGGAGGGGGGACAGAAGATCTTCCCCCACCGCCGACCAAACTTGGCCCGGGACGGTGAAAGTGCCGAGGTTGGGAAGTCCGCTGCAAAGACCGAGTGCTGGGGCCCGAGTCTCAGGTGTGCCCCCTGCCCCCGGGGGGTCTGCAGTTTGCCCCCACAGAGTGAGGATGCCCGCAGTGCCGGCCGGGTGAGGCCGCCGTGGGGGTGAAGCGTGCTGATCCCCGAAATCCACTCGGAGCACCGCCCAGCACAGAGGGCGTGCACAGGACGAGTCAGCTACGGTCGCTTGCTGCTTTAACTCAGATTGTAGGGGCAGGGAGGTCTCACATCAAGCCTGGAAGATGTGTGCGTCCGGTGAAGGCTTTCTTGAAATTTCCACGCTAGTGTCTTCATTTTCCTGAACCACGCACAGCCCTCTCACGCCCATGCCGACTTAAATTTGGGACACATTTTTGCCGTGACTAGCGAACTGTTACGTTTGGCAGATTAGTGATCATGGGAACAAATATAAGAGAGGACCCAAGGCCGCTCCTGCAGACCAGTGCGGTTTCACAACACCATGAAAGACAGAGACTTGGACGTAACCGCCCAATAAATCGTTCTCCGGGGCTTCAGTAGACAGTCAGGAAGGACCGCGTTGGTAATCAGTGTATCCTGGCGTCCCGGAAGGAAACGCTACTGTTAGTGGGGATTTTCGGGTTGGTGGCGTGGGGAAATGGGAATCGGTAACCCTGATGCACTGGCGTTACAAATATCTCTGCAAAGTGCTAGCTGGAGTTTTTGAGTTGCTTGCGATTAATCTCTTTCTCAAAACGGTGGCGGTTCATGCCTTTCATTTAGTGACGAGGGTGCCCGTGGGCGGGCCTTGCTGGACAAGGCATAGCTGGTCGCTGAAAATTGAATATTGTCCCCTTTCCTTTCCTTTAGCAAAATAGGAAATTGACAGTGGTGAGGTACAGAGAGCCCCATGTGCTCTCGCCTCACGCCACGTGCTAACCTGAGCTGGGATCCCAGGTCCTCGGTTTGAATCCCCTCTCGGCCCCATCTGCACTGAGTGTGGCAGGAACAGGCGAGATGACCTCGGGACATGGGGAAATAGAAGATGGGGCATCTTCTATTTCTCCTCGTCTCCCTCAGCCGTGGACCAGCTCCACCAAGGGTTTGGAGCCAGGAAGGGCTCCTGTAAAAATATGGCTGGTGGCAGAAATGGTCAGGGTCAGAGAGCACCGTCTGTGGAGAAAATCTGCCAGGAAGGTGGCCGGCCCCTTCCTCACTCTGCAGTCTGCTCGGTGACCAGGGGAGGGTACGTGGAACCCCACCTGAGCAGGATCCGCGGCAGAGCTGCGCCTGCTGCTCACGACACGGTATTAGCTGCCCGTCACTTGATCGCTGGGGTCACAACGGGCCCCCACCGCAGCCAGCAGAGTGGTGTAGGAGTGAGGGTGATGCACACAGCCTTTGTTTAAAACACCACCTGCCCATTGTTATGCTGATTTGGAAAAAAAATCTCCTTTTCTGTTATGGAGGGATTGCTTAAAGAGTGTCAGTTTTTAAAAAATGACTAGCCTCTACATTTCACCAGCAGGGAAAATCAATTCCACCCGAAACAAAAGCCAGCAACCGAGTTCTTGGATGTGACTAGAAAACACCCGCATATAGCTTTTGGTGGCTGATTTGGTTTTATATGGAATCCCTAAAGACTAAACACCCTTCAAACGTCCTCCTCTCCTATGAATGAAAAGAGTTTTTCTTGGGGCCCGGGGGGGCTCTTAGCAGCAATTCATGTGGCTACTGCTTTTTGCACAAGACAGGGACATTCCAGAGGGAAGGAGGTCCATCCGTCTGTCCTCTCTGTGGGGGCTGGACCTTTGGGGGGTCTCTGCTACGCTCACCAATACATAAGCTCTGCCCTTTCTTTTTGCCAGGATTTGGGCTCTAAAGTCCTAACCTTTGTTGCATAAATCTTCCAGAAATGTCTAGGCACAAACACAGCCTTTTATTGAATTCTTACGAAGGTTGTTTTTCTCCCCACTTCCTGGGTTCCAGGGGAGGTGGGCGGAGAACCCCACACCTGTTCCGTGTAAACCAGGTCTCTTCCTGGCCACCCTTGGGGGCGGGGCTGCGGGAGAGGAAGGAGCCGCAGTGGAGGGCACAGCCTGGCACTGACCCAGCAGCCGGATTCCACAACGTCGCCCTGCGATGTGGAAGGAGCGTGGACCACCCTCGCGAACTGGCACCTCGGCTGCAGACAGCACCGCCATCCTGGAAAAACCAGTTCACCTCTGCTCCATCCTCGGACGCTTAAACAACAGGAGTAGGGGGTGGGTGGGGGAAGCACAGACACAGCCGAGGCTGAACTTGCTCCGTTTTTACGAGGGTCCAAGTGCGCCCTGGTGCTCTGAGAATGGCACACGGAGCTGCTGTTAGGAGAGCTCTGGCTTACACCAACTGGTCCCCAAAACCCCCTTCATCTCACGGATGCCGCTGCCCATTGTAGACGCACAGCTCCCCCAAGCCCACGTGTTATGCAGGGTGAGAAGTCCCAGAGCACGGCGCAGGGGCCGCCCATATTAGTCACAGGCCTACTTTTCCAGAAGGCGTGAGAAGAAAGCTCCATCATGAGTCCCTCTAGAATGTGCCCGACAGAAGCCGGGGGAGAGAGGGTGGGACATTATTTCAGGTTGCGAGGGTTGCCCCTGTGCGTGCGGACAGATGGGAGAGGTCACCGGCCAGACAAGACCTGCTCGAGGAACGAAGAGTTTCTAGTGTGTCTGTTTCTCCGTAGACCATGCTTTCTACCAGAGATCCTGACTGTGCCATTTGTGCTCACCCACAAAATGACAGCCTCCTTGCCCGGCTTTGGATGTGTGGCTGTTTCACTCTCAGGCTGACGTGTGGGAGACGACGTTTCACTCAGGGCTGCGCAGCCTGAGTGAAAGGGCAGGGAGGGGGTTTCACAGCCAGGAATTTACGTGAGCGGGCTTTGCCTTGTCCCCTAGAACACAGGATACGTAATGGAATTTTAGAAATGGCAGATAATTTGCCGATGGAGCTATTGGAAGCTGAGATGGGACAGCTGAGCCCAGAAGCCATGGGGTCTGTGGTGCAGGCCCCCCCGCCCGTGCTGTGGGCAGGGGGAGAACCCCGCCCCTGTGGGTGTGTAATGCAGTCACAACGCCAACAATGAGGAAGGCTATGTCTTCTAAAGCTTATATACCCACCAATGTGTCTGGAATACGCACTAAGGGTCTGGCATTGGGCTAGTGGCGAGGACGCTTTAACTCATCAGTGTTACTGTCTCTGGTGGGATGGACTGGGCAGAAATGTGGAAAAGGAAGAAGCTCTGGGACTGCATGCCCGCAGACCCGGAGATCAACGCTCTGGGGAGTCGGGCACAGTTGGGTTCCAGGGGCCCCGGAGAGATCAGGGGGCATGTCATGACAGGTGGACCAAGGGCAGCGAGTGGTTTCCAAGGGGTGAGTGGTGTGTGAGTAACTGGGGAGAAGGGTAGGAGAGCCGGGAGTGCCCAGGGCAGGGCGGGGTCAGTCTGGATGAAGTAGGGGGGTTCTCGCCGATAAAAGCAGGGACGGGGTTCTAAAGCCAGGCCTTGATGTGACTGTTGTGGCTTCTGATTGGGAAGGGATGTGTGCAGAACCCCCTGCTCCCTGCTTTGCTTGGGAACCCCGTGATGAGAAATGTTCTTTCAGTCCTACTAGTATATAGCCACTTGCACACCAATTAGAGGAGAGAGAGCAGCGGGAAGGTGGGGCAGAATGCTGGATTTGAACGGGGCTGGGGGTGGGGAAATGTGCTGAGGAGTGTAGCACGCAGGTTAGCGTTAAAGACCCCGTGGGACTGTGAGCAATGCCGTCGCATGGTTGCCGCGAAGAGCAAGCCAACCGTCTTCGTTTCCGACCGAGCCGCGCGGGACACCTCCTTTCTCTTTGGGGTGCTCGCGGCTCTTTCCGGAACTTCCGCCCATTGTGACTTGTGCCCAGACTCCAGTTTTTCTCCCGGAATGAGTGTGTCTCCTGGCTGCTCAGGAGAGGCATCCGCGCTCCCCTGTTGGGCCTGAGACGAGTGCGCTTTTTGTTTCTCAGATGCTGCAGGCACGGCGACTGGCTGCACCTGTGCTCTCACCACGCCCCCATGAAGTCACCGCACGGGTTATGGTGCCCACTTCACGGATGCGACCCCCGAGGCACGGAGAAGTGCTGGCCCCGGGCTCCCCAGTGGGGAATGGCTGGCGCACAGGTTCTCTGCTTCTGCAGGCGCTCCACCCCCACGGACCTCCCGTCGAGGTCGCCTTCGGCCCCTGTGATTCGTGAAATGATCACATCGCACCGCGTCCCTTGGTTTCCTCAACCCCCTGGGTGAACCAGCCATTACTCCCCCTTCCACGTGAGAAGCAGGAGGCTGCGTGCTCGAAGGGGGAGCTGGAAAGTGCCGTCTTGGGGATGTGAGTCCGCGCTCTCCCTAGGGTGGCCTGCGCCGCTCCCGAGAGCTCATCTGCATGGGCACCAAACCACGCGGGCGGTTCCAGGGGAGAGGAGGCCCAGGGGGCTTTCCACGGGAGAGAGACCTTCCCTGACACACTCGGTCCTCCGAGCGAAGCCGCGGGGCGTGAAATGAGCCTCACCACCTGTGACCACGTCGGGTCTGTCCCCTGTCTGTGATGAGACACAGCCAGGCATGTTCACTGATTCATGAAGCAACGTTATCGAAGGCACTAACGTCGCCATCCACAGATCACAGGAGAGCCTGCACAGGGCTGCGGATGATTAAATAGTTCCCCCCCAAGATCCTGTTGGATGGTCCCTTGGGTTTCTCATTGGAGGGTTAGGGCGGTTGCCTTGGCAACCGGCTCTCTCCAGCCTTGCCATAAAAGTCCAAGTGTGATATGACAAGATGCTCATAAATGCACTATGAAGTGACGCTGCCGATGGTGTACGGTTTCTCCTGGGCACTGCCGAGGGGACATTTGCTCGCTGAGAAAAAGTGACTCGTTCGATTTCTGGAAAGGGGAGACCTGTCCGGCCCGCAGGCCCCTGTCCAGAAGCATCGTGTTCAGGTTCATTTTCCTCTGGGGCCATGAGACTATATATTTGTCACCACCTTTCCCGTGGATGGAAAAGGGAGCACAGCTTCGTCCTTGGCTGCACCCTTTAAATCACCACCAGGTTTCCCACGGACTTGAATTTTAAATGCGTCCCTCACGCCCCTGCCCTGGATAAGATGTTCCAGCTTCCGCCTAGGTGCCTACGTGCAGAATTTTATGTGCAGGCTCTCACATGTCTTTTCTTGAAAGGGCTGTAATTTCTCCAGCAGGCTCCAGAGCGTCCACATTCACAAACACGCGGGGGGCTGCTGTCCCCTCCCACCTGCTGCCTGACTCCGGCCTCCCTCCTTTCCTGCCGACAGTGCAGTCCCCGCCCTCAGTCGCGCTCAACGCTCTCCTTCCTGGGAAAACGTCTCCAACCAGTGGGCTGTTCCCACGGCTCCTTTGCCTTGATTACCAACATCAGATTTTTTTTTTTGTTCAGATTAACCAACACATCTTCCTGTACCTGCTTAATCTACTAAACGCATAACTTGGTTAACATCTCAGGCTAACACACACTCACTCATCATACAATAAATGAAAGCCAGATGTCAAAGAAACTCCAAGAGTCTTAGACTTGAAGAATATATTTCTGAGCCTCCCTTCGAGGTCAGTGAGCACCTGTAGATGTCTGGCTGAACAAGCTGTAGTGAGTGACTTAGATTCTGCACACGGCAGCCGGAGGGACACGAATACAGTCAGGACCTTGCCCCCTCCCCAGACTTCCCGCCCGCGCAGGGAGTGAAGGCTTCCCTGTGTCCCCCAAAGACTTCCGGAGGGGTTCCGGCCACGTCTCACACGCCCTCTCTACGGGCCCCTGTCTCCTCCTGCTGCTGCCCTTCCTGCCGTTTCTCAAACATGTGAGTAACAGAGTCATCGCCCCTGGGGATCCCTCCCCCCAGAACGCTCTTGGTCCTTGGGGTGCCGTACTTCCTCTGTCTTCACTTCCGTTTCATCTACGAGGTCTTTCGTTTAGCAAGACCATCCTCGACGACCTTCTTGAACCATGCTCTCCCTCTCAAAAACCCGCAGTCCAGTCCTACTCAGCAGGTGAAGGCGGACATGAGATTAGGGCGGGTACCGGTCAAACACTGTGCAGGCAGCAGAGTTCACGGCGGGCATCAAGTAGAAGAATCTAAAAGTAACAGAGTCCACAGTTTTAGAAGAATACTAACAAATGTGCATTAAAGCAACAATCGGAAAAACATGACACGAAAGCCACCAGCAGGAGACTTAATAACGGAGTGTCGGCTGGCCGTCCAGTGCGTGCTCCATAAAAACAGTGCTTTCGACACGGGTTTGGAAAACATTCGCATGGGCTCTTGAGTAGTTTTCCAAACCGGATCGTGATGTCGTGTGTAGAAACAGTTCTTTCCCTCTGTGAACACGTTCTCCATATGGACACATTGTAACTGTGCCTGCAGCCCTCCTCTCAGTCCCTGCTGTTCCTACGCTTTCCTACCCCAGCCTGGCGCCAAGCGCCCCCAGCACCCAGCCCTGCAGCACGCGGCACAGCTGGCTGGCATGCTGCTGGTCTTCGTCCGGAAATGCCCTGGAACTGCAAAATGCATGTGCAGCCCTTTCCCCAGACCCATTCTGGCTCCTGCTTCTCATCCAGGAAGACTGAGTTCAATACCAGGCTTCCCCATCCCACGCAGTCTACAAAAACCACTAGTCACCAGGTCTTGGGTGTCGCTTAGGAGATCTGTCTGCCCCTTTCTGTCCTGCAGGATTCTCATGACGGCTCTGCTATTCGTACACGTGTCCCCCTGACTCAGGACATTCCTCCAGGCAAATTCATGCCTGGGCACGCTGCCTGGCCTTCAAAATCCCCCTGGCTGTCCATGGCAAAGGTCCACCAAAGATGGTCCAGTTAAGCCCTTAATGGCAGACTGTGTCTCTCCAGCCCCATCTCTCCCCCCAGTGCTGAGTGCTAATGGTCAGCCACACCCGCCGTGGCATTCCTTCCACTTGTCGATCCCTGGGCTTCAAACGTCCTTGGCAATCTGCTCCATTCAACAAGCTCCTACTTGTCCTTGAAGACTCGGCATAAGCCTTTCCTCTGCAAGGGACCCTTTGCGAGTCCCTGGGGGGCTCGTCCGCACACCCCTGGCGTCACCCAGGCTGTGTGTGTGCCTGTCCCTTTCACATACTCGTCATGTGCGGCCACCTTGCAGTGCTGTCATTCTCAGCTGTCTCTCTCTGCGCTGTCTTATTGGCAGCCCTGCCCTTTAAACTCCTGCAGGCCTATGATGCTGTTTGGATCATCTTTCTGTCCCTGCTGTGTAGCCTGGTGATGTTCATTAAGCATCCATGAAAACACAGAAGGAAAGGAAAGCAGGAAGGAAGGAAGCGGGGAGGGAGGAAGGGAGGGAGACAGGGAGGGGAGAAGGAAGGAAGCGTTATGACTTAGAACAAGTTTCCAGAGCCCAGCGCGGCTGTGCTGCACTGTCAGGGCACTGTGGGTAAGCCACGTGCACTGTCACACCTCGTGAGGACTTCTGTGTGCGTAAGGGTGAGAACTCTTCCATTTTGTTTCTTAACCGAAAAGGAAGCATTATTTAAGCTGTGCGTTATAGACATGGTGTGTGTGTGCGTGTGTGTGTGAGAGAGAGAAGTATATCACACACATCGTTCAATAATCAAGGAGAGAACTCGGCTTAGCATTAACATCGCACAATTACCAAGGAAATTCACACGTTGAGAAAAGTCAGCACACTTGGGACTCTTCTGACGGTGCTCGCACCAAATGAACCCGTGTCTTTCCTGCGTGTCTGAGATTTGAAGGGCGCAGCTCTGGCTCCAGGCTTTCCTCGACAGATCCTGAATTTCCTGCCATCCACCCCGCGTCCTTTCTCGGGAACGCCGTTTGTGAAGGTTTGTTTCCAATTAGGGAGTGAGACCCGTCGTTGGATTGTTGACTCAGCAGCGTGAGAAGCAAGAAAAGAACCTCTCAGCAGATCTGCGTTCACTGGAGTGGGGTGTCCAGGGGTCAGCTGAACCCCGAGTCCTTCACCTCGGACACCCTGGGCGGGGGGCCATTCCAAACACGTACTCCTACTCCCTGCAGAACGAGGAAGTGCTTCCTTCTGTCCTTGCTAAATGTGCTTCCCTCTAACTTCCACTGAAGCCTGTCTGTGCTACATCAGCCCAAGGCAAAGAGTAACCGCCACCGTCGGCACGGAGGGTTCCGTGCACTTGAATTTGAACCTCCGCATCATTTCCATGCGGGAAGGTCTGTCCCACCAACCCCCGCAACCCCTTCCTTTCCAGGTACAGTTGACTAGCTCTCATCTTCTTTCTTGCTCTATTTTTAAAATTTGATTTCATTTTGGGAAAAAAGTGGACTCTTGGGATGCAGAGATGCCCCCTTGAAATCCCGCCCCGTGGCTGCCCGGGAGAGGCACGTGAGGGCAGAAACGGTGGCTCTGACGGCGGTGACAGAAACGCTTCCTCTCTGGCCGGCGTGCGAGGACGCACAATCGCACATCACAGCTAAGACTTTGGACTTCGGGGCCACCTCTTTCATATGCCCCGAATAGTCACTGGCACCCACAGGTGTTTCATACCTGGTAACACCACCACGAGTGGGAAAGGAAAAACGGATCTCGGAAAAAGCCGGTGGTGGTGGTGGGTACTCATTGGAAGGTGTGATTCATTGTTTCCAAAGACAATCTCCTTTTATTCCAGACATAATCTTAAAGATTTAAGTTTTATCCGGTTCATCTTAAAGTGATATAAAGACTACACGTGGCCAACTTCTTTAGTGCGGAGAGAAATTTCGTTTCCAGATCAAACAGAACAGAGGAACGTACACCAGAGCTTCAGGCCGACGCCTGGTGTAGGGTTGTGTCGGCAGAATTGAGGCCAGATGGAGCCATAAAACCGGCCCTAAATTTCTGCACGTCACCGCAGATGTTTCAGCAGAAGGAGCTGGAATACCAATCAGGAAGGAGGTGGGCGCTGGATCCTGGTACCGTTCCTCACGCCGCTCCCCCCTATCCTGTGAGCCGCTGGTCCACACCTGGGGACAGCCCGTCCCGGATCCCAGATCATGGAAAGGACAATGGTTTGGACCTGATGTCCCGGAGGGACAGGTGCAAGGGTGACCCTGTGCCGGGACGGTTTTTATTCACTGCGATGCCAGGTGTGGGACTTGGAAGAGGTCCCCCAAATGTAGCCCAGTTCCATCTTGTTGAATTTAATGGATCTGAGAAATATTTTTTATTTCTGAGAATTACTTATGCATGGAGAGGGAAAGAACTCGAGGCCTTAAGATCTGCCTTCCTGTGTCTGGGCGAAGCTGGGCTTTAGTGCAATAAACGGTTGGCTTAGGTTGTGTAGGCCAAGCGGACTTTTTTGATAAAAAAGAGGGTGTACGAATCAGTCAGGTGACGGGTCTGACTGCTTTACTCACACTCTGCCCCTCGGAAACCTGCCTCATGGGGAGGGAAACTCAAGCTCCTCTCCTCCATTTGTCTAAGCATCTCCTCACCCGAGTGAGAGGTCTGCTAGGCCCTGGAATGGCTTCACTGAGAAAACATAAAGAGTCACTGAGACTGTTAGTCCATAACTTTTGAGTAAGAACAGAGCAGGATAGGGATTCCATCAACCTCTTTGCCTTCGGATTTGGAAGAACAGACGGGGTGAAAGAATTCAAGGAAAGCATAAAAAATAAGTGGAAAGGAGAATACGTGTTCATTTATTCTTACCCACTTTACTCCAACAGAGAACGCAGGAGAATTTACAAAGTGTGGTTAAATGGGGTAAACAATCCAAAATCTTTAAAAAAAACCCTGCCTCTCCCTCCCAAAATTGTGGATCTGAAGACATTTGAGCCATAGTTTTTGTTTTATTTTTTACAATACCAGTTGTTACAGATACGAGACCAAAGGTTGGGTCAAGTAGACTGGAGATTGCACTTGAACTTTTACATTTCCAAGGTGTTCTTGGATGCTTCACTTCTGACTGGAGGGAGGTCAGATTACCGCAGCAGAAAGTCCCAAGCCATGTCAAAGTGTATTACGCAGCTGACATTAACGGTGAGCAGGCTCAAGAGTTCCTGCCAGGAACAACCGCGCTGGCGGACAGGACCCAGGCGCCGCTCTGGAAAGCCCTGCTTGTCACGGAGAAGCTGTTCTGACACGCTGGCCTGAAGTGTAAGGTGCACGGGGGTCACACACTGGGAGTCCAGCCGTGGCTACTGAGAACGCTCACTGCTCCCCCTTGACCGGTCGGAGTCTAGCGTGGAGGTTACCGCTCTTGTCCCAGACGCACCTGTGAGACTGACCCTCGGAGACAGAGCGGACCCTGACCCCATGCAGGCACCAGGACCGTGTTCTGGAAGGACCCCCAACACCCACGCTCTCTCTTTACCATGCCAAAATCCTCCAGTTCCACCCTTTGAAACTCAGCCCTTTGTTTCAAGATTTGGATTTTCTCTTTAAGTCTGGGAGGTTGCACACCCCGCGGAAAGCTATTTCCCATCACCTCTGGCCAGCGGTAGGGTCTGTGCGACCCTGAGCTTCTTCAGGTCAAGTGGCACCGACGGGGGGGGGGCACCAAGACTGCCAAGGGGAAGAAAGAGGAAGCAGTGAGTCCACCGTCCTGGAACAGTAAGGAAGGAGCAAGAGTACAAGAAACGAACAAGGTCGGCAGAGGAATCTGGGCCACCTGATGTCACGGCCACCACCCCATGTCACTTAGCATTAACGTTTGCAGCAGAGAAAGCACGGGGTCAACACCGAAGCTCTGTGGGGCGGGGGGCACGAGCCCAGCTGGTGCAGTGCCCTGCGGCTGGCTGGTCGTAGAGGGGCTGTGTGACCCAGGGGCGCCCGACCAGCTTCCCCAGGTGTCTGCAGGGGGAGGAAACACATCAGGAAGCATTAGGGCGCAAGCCAAGCTGAGGTGAACGCAGCTACTAAATGATTTAGTGGAAGAATGGGAGAGGGTGTTTAATAGGTGAGTGAAAATAAGAATATTTAAGCACAGAGGCAAAAAAAGTTTTCTCTGAGAAGGGGATACTTTTTTCATGTTGATGACGTTCCACCTCGATGTCCTCAGAGTCTAGGCAGACGGTTCACACCAGACGGAAGTGCACGGCCCTGGGTGCTGGGGGTTCGGGCGGGGGGGGGGGTAAGGGCTCGGGGCTCTGGCCCCCCGCTGCACCCCTCGACAGCTGCTATTGACCTTGGCCTGGCTGAGCTCATGAGGCTCTTGCGACTGTCGGAGATTTATTTCTGCTGAAAAGGTTCCGACACACTGGTGTCTTTTCGGTGCTTTGGGGAGAAAGCTCACGTCCCGGCCGGAAGCATGCACACTCGGGACTGGGGATCGTTTGCTGGGAGAGTGCGGGGTTTCTTTCGGGAACTGAGAAGTGAAAGGCGCTGGCGTGCGTGCGGCTGTAGTGAAGGCGAACCGGGTTTCCCCCGCCGGTTGGGGAAGTCTGTGACGCGCCGGTGACTTTGCCGTCCTCAGCCCTTTCCTGGGAATAAATCACAGAGTTACCGACAGGCCACGCTCTGGTTCACTGAGATCTAATTCTTCGTAAACGTATCCAGTGGCCACACCACTTCATGAACATCTATCATGTACCTTCAGTGCTTAAACACCGAGTTCCTCCTTCATTTGCGGTAGAAAACCTTCTAAAAATGTGTTGTATGGAGTGATTTATTAAATCAAATTTAGTGGCTCATCCAAAGAAGTTACATTTGAAGGAGGTACATGGTTGGTCGCAAACATGAAGCAGGGACAGTGGCGTGAGACCCGCCTCCCCCCCGACCACAGACGCTCCTGCTGCCAGGAGCCCCCGGCTCTTTGGCCCTGGAACCGGGCTTGGAACTGGGTTCGAAACCTGGAGGGGCTGCCTTTCCGTTCTACCAGCAAAGCATGTCCAGCACGAATGAAAACTGTGCACCTGCCATCCCTTATTCTTCCTATGAAGATTTCTAATTACCGGATCACACAGGCTGGATGCTTGGGGGGCTCTGAGCCTTTAGTTCGATTTTTTTTTTTTTTTTTTGAGAGAGAGAGAGAGAGAAAGAGGAAAGGAGGGGAGGGAAACACTGGTTTGTTGTTCCACTTACTGATGCATTCATTGGATGCTTCTTGTATATGCCCTGATGGAGGATCGAACCCACAACTTTGGGGTGTGGGGCAGATGCTGTAACCAACTGAGCTTCCTGGCCAGGCTCCTCGAGTTGTTAGTTTGAGAGAGGCAGAAGGTGCCCACAGCTGCGTGTCAGCCCTGCCAGCAGTGGCTGTGCCTCCCGCCCCTGGAGAGTGGGGCTCGTGGGAGCTGGCGCCGTCCGCAGTGCCCGTCCCCACCTCCCACCGCCGCTCCGATGACCAGCGCTTGGAGGCAGAGGGCTTAGACCCCCCACCCTGGGGCCAAAGGCTGTGGGACCGGCTCAGAGCTCAAGTCTCAAAGGCTTTGACATTGGCAGGAACCTGCTCTCTGCAGTTCCAAGGTGGCCTCGGTGCTGAGTGTAGGTGAAGTGCATGTGTGTTCCTTCTGGACCACTCTTGGACAGATTCCCAGGCTTGTTTGATAATCACACAAAACCAACAGCAGTACTCAGCATTGGGGGGAGGGCTGGCCTGTTTCTTTTTTTACCTTCCGGGGCCCTAGGTTAAGCCCCAGACCCCGGGAGACATGCATGGAGTGATCTCACCCCGGTTCCTTGGAAAGCTTGGTGATGGGCTAAATTCACAGCTCTGACTTGATGTGGTTCGTCAAAAAGATGTCTGAATGCTTCTCAAAACCTTATCTAACCCCGCGTATCTGCAGCTATAAATTCAGTGCCCACAGGCCCCCACACTCTTCCCCGTGGGAACGCAGACTGAAAAGCAGGCTTTTGCAGCACGCCAGGGCTCCTGGTGCTGACAGACATGAGGAGAAGCGCTGGCAAGAGAAACCAAGCCAAATATTTTCACACTTAAATAATGTATTTCTTTTTAGAAATTGGTTTGGATACTCGGAGTCGGTGATTATATTTTAAGTTCTAATGTGCCCATCTTTAGCAGGCAATTGCCTATAATGGCAATTATTATCCCCGCCAGTGCTCTCAGATCAAAGATAAACAGAGATAGAACTCTGTGTTTCCGTCAGAATCCGGTGCTGGTTCGGCCGCCGTCCCCGGGGCTCACCTCGCTCTCGGCACCCTCTGCCTCGGCCCCAGCGGATAAGAATTCCGCCCCGTCCACAACACCCTGCTCAGGCACGGAACTTAAATAAGGCCCCCCTCCACCACCAGGAGAAAGAGGGGACAAAATCTCCCTTGAGGAACACAGTATGAGCGTAGGCTGCCCTTTGGAATTTAAGAAAGGAGACCAGCGAGCTTTTCTTTAAAAATAGTGTTATGAACCCAACTTAATACCACTCGGCTTCACTGGGGAAGTCACGGCTGGCCTTGTTTACGCGGTGCCAGCCCTTCCCTCCCACAATCCCCCTTCCCCTTTCTCGGCCCCTCTCCCCCGTTCTCTCACTCCCCACCACCCGCCTCCAACCACCAGCAGTGTGGTTTCTGTCTCTGTGAGCCTGGATTTTGTTTTTGTTTTTGTTCTTTTTAAGATTTTGCATGTAAGAGAGATCATACTGTCTTTGTGTTTCTCCATCTGACTAATTCATTTGAAGTCTGAGCATGGGGTGGCAAATGGCAAGATTTTATTCTTTTTCATGGTGGAATAAGATTCCGCTGTATGTGCATGCCTGCTGTCTTCAACCCCCGCCCCCCCACGGGCACTGACGTTGCCTCCAGGTCTGCCTGCCGCTACAGTGAGCATGGCGGGTGCACACGACTTTCTGAGCTAATGTTTTCATTTTCTTCCGTTGAACACCCAGAAGTGGCATAGCTGGGTCATATGGGAGATCCATCTTTAATTTGGGGGGAATCTCCATACCATTTTTTCCAGTGTCCACACCAGTTTACAGTCCCACCCACAGGGCAGAGGGCTCCCCTTTCTCCACCTCCTGGCCGACGCTTGTCATTTCCTGTCATTCTGATGACGGCCGTGTGAGCAGGTGTGAGGTGACAGCTCACTGTGGGTTGGATTTACACGTCCCTGATGATCAGGGCTGTTGAACACCTTTCTCCATACCTGTGAATCCTCAGTGACACCCCTAAAAAGAATTTATTTGTAAAATCAGTGGATGTCATTCCACAACTTTCTGCCCATGTTTTAAAGGTGGAGAGTTTATGCTAAAGTAGGATGTCATTTAATAAATCATCCATCTCCCAGCGATAGGCATCAGGATACAATGTGTTCGTTCCAGCCGCCATGACAAAGCACCACAGACTGTGGACTGACTTGCCAACAACAGAAACTTTGTTTCTCATGGTCCTGGAGGCTGGCAATCTGGCAGCAGGCTGCAGCCAGGTAGGTAGGTCCGGCTGGGGTCTCTCTACCGAGTCCCAGGCGGCCGCCTTCTTGCTGTGTCTTCCCATGGTGGAGAGCAGAGATGGGGGTTTTCTGGAGACTCAGGGAAAGGCACCAATTCCATTCCTGGGGGCTCCACCCTCATGGCCGCCTCTAACCCCATCACTCGCCAAAGGCTCCACCTCCGATTGCTGCCGCGCCGGGGGCGGGGTTTCAGCAGGTTAGTGCTGGGGAGACACGGGCGCTCAGCGCCGCGGACACCAGACGGACACCAGACGTGGTGAACCAGGATAAACAGTCATAGTGTCCAGAACAGCTCACGTGCCAGGCATACAAGTATCTATATTCGGGGCAAGGAGGACCTTTTCTAGTCTTAAGAAAAACATGATAAGAAAATAAGCAAAAATATGAATTTGTCCGAGTAGGATAAACATATGTGCACACATGCGTGAGCACGCACACCAACAGAACTCAGCATCTATCTTCAGTGACGAGGAACGTGGGTCGGTTTTCTGCTTTGCACCCCGACGGCGAGGAATAACGGGGACCTACGTACAGAGCGCTTGCTGTGCGCTCCACGGTTTCCAGGACTGCAGTTAATGTTTGCATCACCCCCACTTTTCAGAGGAAGGGCTGAGGCCCAGAGCGGAGAAAAGGGGCGGGGCAAGCAGCGCCCCTCCCCCCAGGGGTCACGGCCCCAGCACCCTGGCTCCACCCTCGCCGTGCAGACTGCCTGGTTTCTCGCTCAGGACCGTAGTTTAGAGCCGCGCTCACAATCACTCGGCCAGATGGCCTGGAGGAGGGCGGGGCCTCCTGGACCAGCGGATGAGTTATGCCTAATACGCTTTCAACATCAGTGTGGATATGTTTTCGGTTTTAGACGGTCTCTGGGAAACTGGATTATTAGTCACACTTCATTAGAGTCAGAATAGAAAAAAGTCTTTCAGCATCTGTACCGACGTTTCACACGCTTCTTACTAAGGACAGCGACGTGTGTGTCCTTGGAAATCTGAAGGTTAGAAGCTGAATTAAAATTTTGTCTTAGTATCTCTTTGCATCTGGGGTAGGAGATCAGCCTACCTTCCTATGGTTCACCAGCGACTATGAGTTGATAGAAAAATATCTCAGTAAGTTTATTTCACGCGTTTAGTGGAGACGTTAGTGTGACGCTGGCTTTATCTCGGCAGGTGGACTTGGCTGCAGCTCGAGATCCGTGTAGTCAGTGCCTTTGCCTTAGACGTTCCGCAGAACGTCAGCCTTCTTCCCAGTACAGTTTCCGAGGCACCTTCTCCCAGTTAAGAACAGCTAGCGAGGAAAGCAACATGCATTTGCCCCCCTTTCTTTAGAGTACTTCCTTCTGGATAAAAGTCCATCGTGAGAATGAGGGAACAAGGCAAATATGGCGATGGAGGGTGTGACTCGGGAGAAGTGTTGAAAATAAGCCGTGAACCCAATCTCCGACACCAGTTCACTAGGCTGCGGTGTAGGGCCAGCCCCAGACTGCTGAGGTCTGTGACCCAGCTCTCCCCTCTGGGCTGCCTGCACGTCTGCTGTGAACTTCAGTTTCCCCTCTGAAATGTGGGAATAGAAACATTACCTGCCCTACACCTGAAGAACTACGGTCGGGTTTTGTAAGGGTTCTGCGAGAGAGACTTAGCAAGGCATAAAACACATATCACGTATTTGAAGTGTTGGATGTTATTATCATTCCCATCGTTGCTGTATTTGGTGGGGATTTACAGCGTGGCAGGTGAGATACTACATTACCGAGATAAATGAATGAAATAAATCCTCTTTCTTGCTAGGGCTCAAAGGATAGTTAATTTTGAAAAAGCTTTGGGTCCCCCTGACAATTTTTCCCTGGATCAGAAATGTTACGTGAGACGTAAGTGGGGAGGGGCTTTTACGTGCAGCAGGACGCCGATTTCAGGAATTGGACGGCAATGCTGACGAGATGGGAGGCGAGGACGCAAGTGTTGTTCTAGAACAACAGATGGTGAGGAGGAGGAGGAGGAAATCACCTTGAGCCCTGGCTGCTGTGCCTCAGTGGACTGAGCACTGGCCTGCGAACCAAAGGGTCGCGGGTTCGATTCCCAGTCAGGGCACATGCCTGGGTTGCAGGTTGGGTCCCCAGTAGGGGGCGTGAGAGAGGTAACCACACATGGCTATTTCTCTCCCCTCATACTCCCTCCCTTCCCCTCTCTTTAAAAATGAATAAATAGAATCTTTAAAAAAAAGAAAGAAAATGACTTGGGCAGGAGGCAGTGTGTTGTAGAAGGGGCCTGGGACTGAGCAGGCGTTTGATATACAGGGAGGGGCAAAGGTAGGTGTGCAGTTTGTACGGGGAAGGATGCAGCAATTAACACATTGCGATGCAAGGGCGAACTCTGCTTTGGTGCTCACAGCTGTGCACCCACGTCTGCCCCTCGCCCCATGTCACAGGGAAAGAGAGAGACACTCCTGGGGCCCCGGGGAAGGAACTGCGCCCCAGACTGTGCTTTGAGGGGTACCCGCAAGCAAAGAAGGCACGGGAGAAAACTCAAAATGCAGCCTTTACCACGTGCAGCACTCCCATCTGTCAGCCGTCTGAAGTTACATCTCCAAGCAGTGCCGTGCGTGAAATAAAACTTTTTTTCCCCCTTATAAACAGTAGTGGTTGTAGTGATAGCAAAAACGCGACAAACATTACTACTTCCATAAACCCTGGACTGGTGATGTGCTTAGTGTTTCATGACATGTGCCAATACTGGTAGGCTTTTTTTTTTTTTTTTTTTTTGGAAAAAGAAAATATTTCAAAAGATGGTGAAGCTTAGAAATAGCTATTATTCACCATGGGCCCAGGGAGGGAGGGTTGAGAAGGCCTCTTTACAGTGGAGTGGAAAGTTTTACATTTGTTTCGCAGCTGCATTCTGCACAAGCAACTATGCTTCTCTCCCTCGGGACTGAAACAGTTTCCAGCAGGAAAAAAGGCATTCAGAGAGACGTGAATTGCTAATAAGTAAAGTAAGTCAGTCCAATCTTATGCAGAGGAATCAGGTAGGAACGATCAGGGACATTGTTTCGACACAACAATTAGCTGCAGCGTCTGAGAGATGTTGAAGCCTGGGAGGGGTGGTTTTTTTCCACCATGTGGGAGTTATTAATAAATCAGTACTGCAGTTGACAGCCACTGAATTAGTCTGAGACCAGCTTCAAAGTCCAAGTGTTTGGAAATCTGTATTTATTTTAGTATATCAAAGGACAAAGGGGAAATATGGCATTTTTACATGAAACTATGTTCATATATTGATATAAGAGCAATTAGCAATCTATGGGATAAAGCTAAACCAATTTTTTTTGGTTAATGTTTTCCATTTTGTTCATTTATTAAAGGTAGATGAGGAAAAAATACTCTGTATTACTGGGTGGTGCACACACCATCAAATTATCCTTATAAGGTAACCAAGTGTTTGGTTTTCAACTCATATTTTCGCACTAGAGACAGAGGTTTGGCTGGGTGATATTTTCCCAACCAAACTGCCTGTAGTAGATAAGATTTATCTTTCTAAAGGTGTCTTTAAGCTGCAACATGACACTCTCCCTACATTTAAATTGGTCACTGTGGCGCCTTGTGTGTGGAGGAAAAAGGCATGGACAGAAGTGGCGTGTTACCCTGCAGCCTGCAGACACATGAAAGTGTCCGTGACTCCTGTGTGCGCCGCGTGCCAAGTCAACACAGCCTTCCATGACCCTGTGTGCCGGCAGCCCGTGCCACAGCCTCGTTTTGAAGGTAAATTAAATGGGGGGAAAAAAACCCAAAACCCAAACCCTCCAGTAACGCTTACACTGTGCAATTTCACGTCACCGCCAAGTCACGCTCATGTTTGGTTCTTGTTGTTCTGTAACGGCCCTGGTTGGTTCTGACCGCCTCATGGGTGGAAAGGGATTTGGTAAAGTTCCTATTTTCTAACACCTTCTTAGAAGTTAAGTTTCCCTCTTCCCTACTCACCCCCAGCTCTTTCCACCTGGTGGCTGTCCCCATTGATTTTTCTTAGGCTTCAACTGGCGCCGTTTGGAAACAGGGACGTGTTTTCAGGACCCTGGGGTGGGCTGCCCGGTGTGCCGCTCAGCGTGGCTGTGCGGTGGCCCCCTGCTGGTGTCGGGGAAAAGGGGTCCCTTCTCTTCTCCTGGCACTGACAGCGGGTCACGTGACTCACCTTTTCTGAGCTGCTCCCCGTGTTGCGTAGGGTTCACGTCAACGCCCAGATATTAGAATCAGAGGACGTGTTGGAGCAACGTGAGCTACGGAGGCTTCTGGATGCAGCAGGGGCACCGAGGCACTGGGCCGTAGGTTTCGTGGAAACGTGATAAAGTTGATGGAATGAGGCCTCTCAGGAGCCTTGAAAGGATGATTTGGCTCTTTGGGACAGAGGCCAAGACTTTGTTTTTTTTAAAAATCCCCACCCCCATTTTGTTTTTTAATTTTCGAAAACAGCATGTAGGAAAGAGTGGAAGAGGCCCTTCTAGGCAGTTTCTTTTAGGAAAAGAAAGACAGAAGAGCTGCCGGTGCGGAAGGTCATAGGCCTCCGAGGGGCCGAGGGGCAGAGGGGCCGAGGGAGGGGCCGCCTCCCTTGCATGCGACTTGGCGCGACTCCGGGCACGTCCTCAGCCTCCTGCGCCTTGTTTTTTTCCGTTCATAAAAATGACAGTAATTACACTCGCCATCTGTGGGCCTCACAGGAGCGAGGGAGGGCTCATGAGATGACTGTCGAAGGCTTTGAACTTTCCAGAAGAAAGCCTTTACGACTCCATAAAGTACAAAGGAGTGTCCCAAGCCTGTGTTTTTTCTGGCGCTGGCCTCAGTTTCTCAGGTTCTCCGCCTGCCGCCAGGCACTGCTCTCCTCCAGCCTCCGGGGGTGGGGGCGGGGGGCGGGGGGTGCCGTCCCAGGACAGCACGGGGCTGCTGCCGCTTCTCCCGAAGACGTTTCCGTTCCGGTCACGGAAGGCGAGGCTCCCGCTTCCTGTGCGTGCTGCAGCACTCTGCAGGCGAGCAAGCCTGGTTGGATGGCCTGAGAACCCTCGAGGGGAAGCTCCGCCTGACGTCCCAAAGGAAACAGCAGTGCTGAGACTGTCCTGTGACAGAGCCCGCGGGGAGTGATGCAGACCCTGCCCTGTTGCTGCAGAAGGAAAGCCCGTCCTTACACAGTGCAGGGTCGGAGCTCGTGAATATACTTTT
>PVIA01012868.1:0-35260 GCA_004024845.1 Tonatia bakeri
GGGGGAGGGGAGGGGGAGGAGGAGGAGGAGGAGGGGGAGGAGGAGGATACGAACATGAAACAAAGACACCCCACTTTCTCTGATCTTGACTACTCAGAGGCTTCACTTCTATCCTTTCACTGCCTTCCAGTGTGTGAAGGAGCAGTCTACATGTCAACTCTTTCACCGCCAATTTTCTTTTTGATTTACAATAACTAACAGTCTCTACAAAAAATTGAGCATTTAAAAAAATTATTAACAACTGCCAAACTAAAAATTCTAATAACTTCCTCTCTTCCCTCCAAACAAACACTGGTCATTCTTGATTTTTGTTTGTTTGTTTTGTTTTTTAATTTTAGTTGATAACATCACCATTGACTCTGTTCACCAAACTGTCAACTTTTGGATTCTTCTTTCTGTATTCATCCTGCTTACTCACCACATACCAGTGGCTGATAATTCACACCATTCCACTCTGAAATAGTCCTTGAATTCTTTCATCCCTTCACACTTCTGCTCTATGTTTCCTCCACCACTTCTCTGGTCTAGATTGCCAACAGATTTTTTCCTGATTCCAGTCTCTTCCCTCTCCAATTATTTTCCATAGTATCCTAGAGATTGCTAATACTAGTAAAGCTAACACACAGGGATATCACCTAGAAGCTAATTTATCACCTGGAAGCTAATATGCTTTCTCTTGGCCATGACCGGGTAGCTCGGTTGGTGGAGTGTCATCCCATACACCAAAAGGTGCAGGGTGTATATGGGAGGCAACCGATCCGCGTTTCTCTCTCACATCAATGTTTTTCTCTCTCCCTCTTCCCCTCTCTCTCAAATCACTAGGCATATCCTTGGGTGAGGATTAATAGCTTTATGACTTGCTTTACCCATGTTTTTATCTCGTTCTGTAAGATAATGAGTTTTGAGTACCAGATACTTTATTTAAAACACTTCTCTCATTCTCCACTATTACCAAATGGTCCTGAGCTTTAAAATGTTCATTATTAGAAAAAATTATTTTCTAATGTTAAAGATAATTTTCTATTTTGTTCAATTCCAAACATTTTTTATCTACAGATAGAAAAGAATGGACGTTAAGATACTCACTAAATTTTTATGATGTAAAATTTAGTTTGGGTTTACTTTGATATAAAGTAAATTTCTTAAATATATATCTATCAAGATGAATGGGTTTTATCCCTAAAGACTAGGGCTAACCCTCCGGGCAATAATAAGGGCAAATAGGACCTTCTAAGCAGTGCTTTGCCTGGGTGGGTCTTGGCGCAAGCCTCAGCTTTTCCTGGTACATATTTTTCCCTAGCAGAGATACAAACCAGCAAGTGAAACAAAAGGGAACTTGGTTCTACAACTTTTTCATTTACTGTCATACTCTCTGGATCAACAAGGAAAAATCACATTTTTCCACATCAACTGTGCTCAAACATACATCCTTGGATTGACAACTGTATATAAAATCCAAAATCTCTTTTTCATTATTTCTTCTAGTAACATTATCTGGTTTCTCACTTTATGTGATCTTATAATGTCAACTATTTGAGACCAGTTTGAGCCTCTACTTAGAAATCTTTTGATTACCATAATATAGGAAATATTTTGGTGTCTTGTAATAATATCACTTTAGCATGTACAGACTCATTCCTGACCATAATCTAACAAGGGCAAAAATTTTTATGCACCCATGTAAAGAATCTTCTACTTTTTATTGTATCTTATAGATATCAGAGCTATAAAATACACCTATCATTTTCCACCACTGTTGTAATTTTATTTATGTATATTCTTGGTCTTATTTTTCCCCCCACAGATTGTGTTTGCCTCTTATTAAAATACAATTTAAATTAGAACATACTTATTTTATTACCAATTTAATTCACCATTTTATTTTACACTTTCTACTATTTTACAGGCTACATTACCTGTAAATGGCTACATAATTGATGGACTTTCAATGTACTGTAAGTGTTTCCAAATCAAAAGTGTTTTTTTTTTTAGTTTAGTAATTTAGAGATCTAAAACCAAACTTTAAAAATATAATTCCTTTTTGCTACTATACAAAAAATACTTTGGAATCAAAAGATTTTGCAAGGACTTAGCATACAAAGGTATTCATGGAATATATAAATGTTAATGCTACTATATTGCTCCTAGTATATTACATGTAGACTTTTTTCTGTTAGGCAAGAAAGATAACTGAAGGGTTTAGAAAAAGAAAAGGATTAACCCAGAAAAGGCCAAGGAGACCAAGATAAGTGGAGAAACAAGACATGTTTAATCAAACAGAGTAATGTTTTTCAAGAAGGATTTATTTAATTATCCCATAGTGGAATAAGACTAAGATTTAGAGGAAATTACTACTCCGTCAAATGCTTATAGCCATCCAAATTATACAGACAGTAACATCATGTGTTCAAATGTGAGTATTTTATATATTGAACAATATTTATTAGGTGATCTTTGTAGAGATTCAATATTTTGGGTCATAGGGACATTCCTAAAACAAGTAAGTAAGTATAAAATGCTGTTGGTGTACAACAAATCTTTTCTCAGCCTCACGTATTGTATAATAATAAAATCACTTGAAAGCATAAATTTCAAACAAAATATAAGTTGCAATTATTTTTTAACTCATAAAAACTATATGTTTATCTATATATTCTTTAAATAAAATTATATGGTCTGTCACATTTTTTACTATCTTACTTTCCTTGGCAATTCTAAGCAATACACTGGAACTTAAATGTTTTTCAGGAGAAATCAAAGTCCGTTTGCAGCAGAGAAAATACTAGATTTGGGCTAAGGAAGCAAGTAGACATTTTTGATCTTTAAATTTCCCCCTGCAGGTGATTACAGTTCAAACCATGGTGTGAGCCTCTGGAAGCTATACTGAAATGAGGATTCTCATTTCAGCTGGTAAAGCGAATACTTTGCATAACATATACTGCCCCGGGTATCAATACTATTTTTTGTAGAAAGAAAGTGTGGGTGCTTTTGCTATCTGAACAAAATTTTTTCAAAACAGGAATTTCAAATAAACTGAAAAAGTTTACTTTGATATAAGGAAAATTTCTTAAATATACAAATACATGCAGAAAGCCTTCTACCAAGATGCATATAAAATACTTCATCAAATTACAGTATTGAATCTAGACGCCCAAAGAAGGTTAGACTTGCTGTTGCATCTTACCCGAAGCTGAATCACATGGGCCAGTGATAAAATGAAACGAACGGGGAACTGCTTCCCTGACATTCCTAGCTTACCCTTTCCTTCTATTACAGACTTCTTCACATTTGTATTGTGCCTAATAACGTTCAATGTGCTTTCACAAACCTTATCTTTTTTTATTTTCCTATTTGATCTATTTTATTCCCATCACATCGAACTAGTCCAGAATAAAAAAAATCATTAAAATGTACTTTGCATTGATTGAGTCTGTTAAAGTGCCAGCTCAATGTCCAGGTGGATTAGATAGTCTCTTCAATGCTATATTTTGCAGGGTGCATTCAATTTCTAAAATCTCTCCCACTGACCTGTTTCATCCTGGGAAATTCTTCATGTTGTTAAAAATCTATTCATGCATTCAGTCTTTATTTATTTATTGAAATCTAATTTAACAAAATTCACTACATTTTTGATCATGGGCTAGCTAAATTATTGGGCCCAAATCTTAGTATTGGATCCTATAGATCATTCAGGGAGTTCATTTTTTCTCTGGTAGCAAAAGTAACAAAACCAGCCATCTGTCATTTAAACAAGAAAATGTATTGCTCAAGCAAAAAGACATTTATTGTATCAGAAATGTTATAGCCTTCAGCAAAAATGATTTCGGATTTCTGCAGATTATCAGTGTTCCAATTAATGTTTCATTTGTGTGATGTTCACTGTGTGATTGTCAGAGGTGTGGCATCCAATAACCAGACAGAGCTGAAAAATGGATGGTGAGCTAAAGTATCTTTGACCTCCAGTTTCTATGACACCCACCCTTTCTTTGATTAGGACAACTTTGTAATTTATGCAGGCTGTCAAAATGATTCAGACTAATTATTCATTAGGTAGTACATATGGATGCTACAGTGGGTCTTTCAATTGCTATTAAATGGAGAAGGAATAACAAAATTATATATTGTTGAGACTTCAGCCTGGAGGGAAAACCTTGGGTTGACTGATGCCATTTGGAACATTGCTTGGTAAAACAAATTGTATAGTTTTCTGGGTGATAAATAAATAATACAAGCAGGAATTAGATGTTACTGCCTTTGAAACTTTCATAGTTAAGTGCTGACAACACAAATGCCTAAAAGAGAGGGCTGAATGAAAAACAAACGTGGAAAGTAGGAAAGGAAGGTGTTGTTCAGGCTAGGATAATCGTAAAACTTTTGGGAAGAAGTAACATTTAAGTTTTTAACATGGGGAGGTTTTGAATATATGGAAATTTGAGGTAGGGAGGTAAATTAACCCATGACATATGGTAGGAATGGATTAAACTAAAATGTGGGAGTAGAAATAGAAGGGTTGAAAAGGAACAGCAAGTTGCTGAAGTTTCCTGGAGATTGTACTGAATATGGGTTTGTAACAATGGGTATGGGTTTGTAACAATGGGTATGGTGCTGTGGGTGGGTTAGATATAAATTTTATAGAGAACAGACAGAAGAGCAGAAAGATAAAGATGTGGATATTCTATGTTACTTTTAATTGTTTCTTGACTTTTGGCTTATTAACCAGGCATGTCCTGAAGTTTTCCAAAACACAAATTGCAAAGGATAGATTTCTTAATCTATGAGCAATAGTTGATTGTTTTCTCTAGCTAATAATCACATATTTATGTAGCCAATATACATAAAAATAAAAGGCAAGCATTCAAATTTTATTGTCCTGATCCAGGTTTTCTAATTCATGTGTTAAAATTTCATGAATTAATTTTTTAAAATACATAATTTGCATACAAATGAAAGCTGTCCTATAGTTACTGTTTTACCTTTATGTCAGTTAAAGGGTTAAACAAATTGAGACTTTGATTAAGGATTTTGAGTGAATTTTGGGTGGGTGTGATGAGAAATGATGCTAATTTACTTTTAAGTCACTAAGATTAAATTGAATAGTGCTTTGTCGGTATTTAGAAAAGAAGATGTAAACACTAGGTGGTGTTCATTGTTATCAGTATTTTTCCTCACTGTTTCTTCATATCGGACATTTTATATTCTTGTACATTCAAGTTTTCTGACTCTTCCATTTTTTTTCCATTCTGCTGTTAAATCTTTCTGTTCTTGGAGATCTGGTCAGATTTTATACAGAAAATTTTCTCAATCCACACTACAATTACTTCATTATTTTTTTAATTTAAATTTTATCTTTCAATTACAGTTTACATTTAATATTATTTTATATTAGTTTTAGGTGTATAGCATAATGATTAAACAACCATGTACTTTACAGAGTGTCCCTCCATCAAATTTCCAGTACCCATCTGTCACCATACACAGTTATTACAATATTATTGACCATATTCTCTATGCTGTAGTTTATAGCTGCATACTAGGGAAAATAGTATGAAGGTTCCCCACTTAATTATTAATTTGGGGGGAGAAGTAGATCTTTTATTTTTTAGTATATTTTATTGATTATGCTATTACTGTTATCACAATTTTTCCTCCTTTGCCCCCCTCTGCCCAGTAGCCCCCTTCCCTCCAGCAACCCCCCCCTTAGTTCATGTCCATGAGTTGTGCATATAAATTCTTTGGCTTCTCCATTTCCTATACTATTCTTAATCTGCCCCTGTCTATTTTGTACCTACCAATTATGCTTCTTAATCCCTGAAACTTTTCCCTATTCTCCCCCAACCCTGTCCTCACTGATAACCTTCCACATGATCTCCATGTCTATGATTCTGTTCTTGTTCTGGCTGTATGCTTAGTTTGTTTTTATTTTTGTTTTTAGATACAGTTGTTGATAGTTGAGAGTTTGTTGTCATTTTAGTGTTCTTAGTTTTCATCATCTTCTTCTTAAATATGTTCCTTTAATATTTCATGTAATATAATAGCTTGGTGATGACGACTTCCTTTTATTTTATCTTGTCTGGGAAGCACTTTATCTGCCCTTCCATTCTAAACGATAGCTTTTCTGGACAGAGTAATCTTGGTTGTAGGTCCTTGCTTTTCATTATTTTGAAGACTTCTTTGCCAGTCTCTTCTTGCCTGCAGTTTCTTTTGAGAAATCAGCTGATAGTCTTACAGGAGCTTCTTTGTAGGCAACTCTCTGCTTTTCTCTTGCTGCTTTTAAGATTCTCTCTTTTATCTTTAACCTTTGGCATCTTAATTATGATGTGTCTCAGTGTAGTCCTCTTTGGCCAACTTGTTTAGGTCTCTGTGCTTCCTGGACTAGTATGTCTATTTCCTTCACTGAATTAAGGAAGATATCTTCTGTTATTTTTCCAAATCAGTTTTCAATTTCTTGCTCTTCCTCTTCTTCTGGTACCCCTATGATTTGG
Source organism: Tonatia bakeri (assembly GCA_004024845.1). Lineage (NCBI taxonomy): Eukaryota > Metazoa > Chordata > Mammalia > Chiroptera > Phyllostomidae > Tonatia > Tonatia bakeri. Next base: position 6,483 of record PVIA01012868.1, read on the forward strand.
ATGTTGGTACATTTAAATTGTCCAAAAGTTCCTAAGCCTCCTCTTGTTTTTTTGAATTCTTGTTTCTTCATTATGATCTAGTTCAATGTTTATTTCTTCCTTTTGTTCCAAATTGTTGATTTGAATCCCAGCTTCCTTCCTTTCATTATTGATTATCTGTATATTTTTCTTTATTTCACTTAGTGTATCCTTTATTTCTTCCTCTATTTTGTGAACATACTCAATGAGTTCTCTGAGCATCCTGGTCATCAGCGCTTTGAACCCTGCATCTGATAGGTTGGCTATCTCCATTTTGCTTAGTTATTTTTTTCTAGGGTTTTGTTATGTTTCTCATTTGGGCCATATTTCTTTGCCTCCCTAATTTGGCAGCCTCCTTGTGTTTGTTTCTATGTATTGGGTAGATATGCTTTTACTCTCTGTCTTGGTAGTGTATGTAAAAAAGGCACCTGTAAGTTGTGTAGGGCAGAACCTTAGGTAATTGCCAGGATCGGGCAACCCTCTTCACTGCTTTGTGGCTCTGTGTGTGGAGTGGGGTGGCAGGAGTTGGTATTGCTGCCTGGCTTCTGGAATCCTGTCTGGCATTCACCCCACTTTCAGTCACCTTACTCACCTCCCATATGTGATTGCTGTGGGGTTTGCATACATTCTAAGCTCATGTGAGCCCTTCGTGTTGCAAAAATCTGACTGTTTCTCCTGCCACCCCAAGTCCCCACCCCGGGTTTTTATAGACAGAGGCAATATAGGCTTATCTTCTGGTGCTGAAACAATGGACTGTGCAATCAGGCCTGCGGCTGGGATCGATCGCTCCCAAGGTATCCCTCATGATTTTTATCTACCACATATGAATGTGGGACCATCTGTTCCACTGCTGCTGCCCTTCTGTGCCACACTACCTATGTGTCCCCTCTCTGCATTTCCGCCCCTCCTACCCATCTGTATGAATGTGGGTTTTTTAAATCCTTGGCTTTTGGTTTTCTGACAGTTTTGGGTGTTGTTTTTGAAATCTGATCATAATTCTTTCTATGGTTGAGCAAGGAGGTAAAGAGTGTCTACCTATGCCTCCATCTTGACTGAAAGTGGGGAGATCCCAATTAATTTATTTTTATAACTTGTGCTTCTCTACAGAGATTTCATATTCATTCATTCATTTCAAACATATTTTCATTTTCCTTTATTCCCTTGAGAATAGTTGTTATGGCTGCCTTAAAATCCTTGTTTGCAAGTTCCAACATGTCACCTTGACATTTGTCTCTGTGACTATTTCTCTTGAGAAAAGATGCCATTTTCCTGTATTTTTTATATGCCAGTCCACCAGTTGGCTTTGAGCTGCATCCTGAACATTGTGAGTGGAATATGGGAGAGAATCTAGGTCCTGTTATATTCTTTGAGAACACTGACTTCTGTGTTCCCTCCCCCATGCTTTTTGAAATATAATCAAACTTGTCTAGTCTTGAACAGAAGCTTTGTATTCCTTTGAATTGGGCAGCAGTGAGCCTTGTCTGTGTGGTACAGGGAGCAGACATTGAGACAGAGCTTATGTGTAGAATTGAAATTTTACCTCAAGAATTCTTTCCTTTCTTAGCTTTGCCTTCTTGGTTCTTCAAAACAGTAAGACTAGGTTTTCTAAATTTTAGTTACATCACATGGTACTGACAGGGCAGAATTTGGGCTAAATTAAAAATATATATATTTTAAAAAGTTTTACCCAGTGCTATTCTCTTCTTTTTAGATGGAATCCCTTCTGTTACTGTCTGTTCTTAATCACTGTGTTTCATTTTTAGATAATTGTTTCTTTTCTGTTTTGACCAGAATTCATAGTTATTTTTTGTTTGTGGCCTAAGAGGACCATATTCAAAGCTGAAAAATGAAGATGACAAAATGTGGTGAAAAAATACACTTGGCTTTGGAATATCTTGAAGAGTTATCAAATTTTCTTCCCAGAGAAGTTATCATAAACTGAATTTACTTATTAACATTTAGAATTAAAAAGAAAATAAACTAAGCAGAGTAGACTAGTCAAAAGAGGAAGGAATTCTAGTGTAAAAAATTTCTACTGAAATAAGAAAATTTAAGACTTCAAAGAATGACCATAAGTATATTTTTGTTGCATAAACTCCTTTTTTAACTTTTTTTATTGCTCTTTAACTATCATTGTCTCCATTTTCTCCCCACATAAACTCTTTAATGTACATCACTAATATGTTGAATACACATCAATACTATGGTACAAAATTTTGATTTATAACATTAGTAGGATTTTATAAATATAAATATATTCAAATAAAACAATATAATTTTCTTGCATATTTGCTCTTCCCTGTCTTCTAGCTGTGAAAGAGGGAAAGTTCTTGAATACCTGTTCATTAAGGAGACTTTTGTTATCCAATGAAAGTCAAGTTCATGAACAACATTGTCATAGAAAACTCAGAAGTTAAGTTTGCTGCTCCTTTGCCAAATGTACTCAATGTGAATATTTTTAGTACTGTTCTTTCTTTTCATAATAGAGTCTAGCTTTTATTAATAAAGTGTATTCTTCTAAAATACTTTCTTTAAATTTAGAAACTTTGTCTCACTGAAGGGAAATCAGCTCACTCTTCACAAGAAATTCAGGCTACAATTTTACCAAGTTAACTTTTATGAGATTGACAATAATATAACTTTTAAAATGGTATTCTATTTCTGTTAAAAGTAAATTCAGCAAATTGTTGCTAATATGTTAAGGTGAAATAACTGATTAGGTTGTAATTTGTTTTCTTTTGCTATCAAAGTAATTAATCAATAATAGTGAGAAACTATTTCCCTTTATTTTGGGAAATGCAATTTTTTCCTGCTCATTGTCATTATGTATAATGTTTCTTGAAATGTTATTGACACTATTGGTATTGTGCTTTATATTTTACAAATTTAATTGTGGTTGTTTGCTTGACATTGTAGCTCTTTTTACTAAACTGATAACACGGGATAGGTTTACATCAAAGTGTTTCCCCTCTATCATTTGCTCAAAAGAGTGTGGCAGAAAGACTGAGTAGCTTGGACACACAGGGTTTTTTGAGGAACATGCAAGAACAGTTTCTATATATTTTTAAACTGTTGTTAAATTTACTTGAATTATTAGTCCGTGAAGTTATCAATTCTATAATAATGAACATTACAGAAAATAATAAAATGACAACCATGGTTTTTTAACTGAAAATTTCCTTTTAATTTCTCTTTAAGGACTCCAACTTTCCCATTTAAATCCTGACTAAAATTCCTTTTCATGATTTTTTGTTGTTTCTTTATTTAAAGGAGACTTTTTAAATACAAAAGCAGAACATAGCTGCATGGTACTCACTGCTTTGGTTTGCATTCCATTTCCATTATTTATTAATTATGCATCCATGAGCAACTACCTCAGCTTTCTTGTCTATTTAATAGAGGTAATATTGGTGCTTTCCACACATGTTTATTACAAGGATTATGGATGAAACGAGACATTTCCTATAGAGTTCTTAGAGTGACACCTAATACATAGCAGGCATGCCTTAGAATTATGCACTAATTTTGTGTCTTATGGACTTTCACAATGATGCAACAGCATTACAATACATAAAATTAGATACCCTAGCATTTACGTAGAGTAAAAAAACACTCTCCTTTACCCAAGCTGTTGAAACACTTCTGTGTTCTTTTGCTATATTAGTGTCCATTATTATACATGAATATTTCCCAGTTATCCCTAATGGGGAGTTGAAATTTCATTGCACAGAGGGTATCCTTTAAAAAAAAAGTCTCATGAACAATCCTCTTTATAGAAGGGGGATTATTTATAAGACAACAGTCTCTTCAATGTAGAGTTCTCTTTTTTTTCTCACATCTTATAATTCTGAATTTTAGCACTAGTTTAATATTTTTAAACTCTGTTTTGCAATATACTGAGTAATTTCTCTGTTCCTCTTAACACCAGGTAATTTTTTAGACTCTTCTAAGCAACATTGCTCTCACCTAGACACAATCCGCTCTGCTTCTCCCATAAAATGCTGATAAATGAGTAGAGCAGTGACCTTTTATAATGAGAAATATCACAAGACTGCCTTTCTCACAGTATTTCAAGTGCATTTTCTACTGAAATATCATAAGAAACTGCCTTTTATGTTCTTCTCTCTGTAAAATTGGTCAGCTCTCAGATTTTGTGCTGATTCTTTCATGTATAGAGCCAGATAGAAAAATCCACCATATTCTAGTAAAACAATCAAAGGCTTTGGAAGTCCATTCATGTGTTTATTTAAATGAACAGAATCATAAATATAATTTATGATTTATTTGCTTTACAATATTTTTGAATCTCAGTCAATACTTTCTCATATATTTGGGCTTCTGAGTTTGTGAAATTTCATCCTAAATACCCTAATGGTTTAAGAACAATATGAAGAATATTGTAATGAATTGAACCTTTGATTTAAAAAAATGGGCTTTTTTCTCATAGGCATGAAAGTGGCATTTATATTAAATTATAGTTTTATCACCTTGACGAACCCAGGCAGAACTGAAGCATCTAGATTAGATTGTGGGAAATCATCAGTCAATTTTTTTTGTGGAAGAATCAATGCTACTCCAAAGATTTTGGACTGAAGGGTTCTTTCTTTGCAAGACAAGGAAGAACCTTGGCAAGGTATTAGGAGAGGCACAAGTGGGCTTGAGAACACTAGAAGCAAAGGAGGTGTGTGTGTGGAGAGGTGAGTGAGGGCAAAGCTCACAATAGCACAATGTAAGTGTCAAGAGACTAGTTATTGATAGGGGCCAATGTCTTAGGGAGTGTCCAACCTTTTGGCATCTCTGGGCCACACTGGAAGAAGAAGAGTTGTTTTGGGCCACACATTAAATACACAAACACTAATGGAAACCGATGAGCCAAAAAAAAAAGGTTTTAAGTAAATTTATGATTTTGTGTTGGGCCTCATTCATCCATCCTGAGCCACGTGTATTCATGAGAATAACCTCATAAATGGGAGAATAAATGTTTAGAATGCAGCTGTCAAAATCTTTAATTAGATACTGGCAATTTCTATAAATACTTGGAAAACCATCTGTGCAAACTGGAGATTTGGGGGACTAAGGGACATTGCCATCCTTCCCAGTGGTGTGGGAAGATGACGGCACCACCAGAAGTCAGTGTTTGGGTGGTATCTCTCATGCTGAAAAAGGAGAAAATTTCAGTTCCTGTCAGTCTATTACTAAGAAAACCAGAGAAAGATCCTGGGGCATTTATTATATGAAAGGTATATTTATAGGATAATGATGGTTTATAGGATAGTTTAATTCATATGAAACTGAGCACATGAGCAAAATAGCGGTAGAGAATTAAGTGATAATTTCAGGATGGATTGTGATTGGTAAGGAAGGAAACTTTCCAGTTTTGCATTGACATTCAGAAAGCACAAAGAATTTTAAGACCTAGAGCAGGGGTGTCAAACTCATTTTCACTGGGGGCCACATCAGCCTCAACGTTGCCTTCAAAGGGCTGAATGTAATTTCAACTCCTTAACAGTTGAGGAGTAGTTACATTTATACAGTCCTAAAATTATTTTGGTCCTTTGAAGGCAACCATGAGGCTGATGTGGCCTCTGATGAAAATGAGTTTGACACCCCTGCCCTAGAGGATGCTAGTATTATAATCAAAATATTGCTTGGGAACTTAATCTAGCAGTGATATACAGGATCATTATATATGAAAGAATGCCTGGAGCTAGCATACCTACTTGGAATCTATTAAATGTATCCATAAGAGCCTATACAGAAGATATAACAGTGGGTATTGGGAAGGAAGGAAGGAAGGAAGGAAGGAAGGAAGGAAAGAAAAGAAAAGAAAAGAAAAGGAAAGGAAAGGAAAGGAAAGGAAAGGAAAGGAAAGGAAAGGAAAGAAAGGAAAGGAAAGGAAAGGAAAGGAAAGGAAAGGAAAGGAAAGGAAAGGAAAGGAAAGGAAAGGAAAGGAAAGGAAAGGAAAGGAAAGGAAAGGAAAGGAAGGAATATTAATGAGATTATAAGCAAGGAAATTTTAGACAATTGATTAAAAGGAGTAAAACATTCTGAGTTTTCAAGCTTGAATTCTAATCCACTGGAAAAACATTCTGAGGACAGTACATTAGAGAAAGATTAGAAGACTTAGTTCGGTGGGTAATGTTATAAAGCTAATGGAACACATAGAAAACAATGCCCAGAAAACAGTTAGTTATGTTATGCTAGCTCTTGCAGGTAGATTGGAACTGAAGGCACAGATGAAAAGTTGCCTATCTATAGACAATGCCTTTAGTCTACAGAGTGTACTATCCCTACATCTAAAGTGTCTACATTCACAAACCAAATGAATTAGCCATTGGTGGACTAAGATTGGCAATAAGCTTGAATACCTAGTACTTTTTTTTTCTTATAATTAATTAAGCTGTTTTATTCCAAGCCATGGTCCTGGGCTGTAATGACCTGTGTATAACCAAGCTCACCTCAGGGTGAGTTGTCTGATGTGCTGTTTCCTTGACGTGATGCTGACAAACTCTCAGCTTTAAGTTTCTTAGGAGGCTCTCCTGCTTATTATAAAGTCGTAGTTCCTACAATGTAGCTGATGTTGTTTAACACAAAGTAACAGTTTATATTACAGATATCGTTGTATTAGAAGTAGGACATTTCATTATTCTGATGTGAAAAATACAGCCTCAATGCCAAGAACTTTTTTTTGTTGTTGTTATTTTTAAGAATTGAGGATTCAGGGTCTGAAGGCCAAGTTTGGATCTTCAATCCTAATAAAGTAAAAATGCCATTAATTCTAATGACTCTCAACCCCATTTAGCAGATTTATACTGCCTTCTGTTGCCCATTGATCTTTCTGAGTATGATTGCTTCCTTATCCACAGGCGGTACAGAGGAGAGAGTGGAACCTTCTGACTTCATATCCCAAAATTCCAAGACTTTTTTTTTAATTATAATCCCTAACTTCCTTTTGAGAAATATCCTTACTTAATATTCAATTTCATACTCAGTTTATAATAAATAGATTATTGTGTTAGTTTTCTGTCATTAAGTAAAACATTACCATAATATTAGCAGCTTAAGAAATATTTTTTATCTTGCTATTTCCATGGGTCAAGATAGAGTCACAGCTTAGCTGGTCTTCTGCTCAGAGTTCACAGCTGCATTCAAGATGCCAGCCAGTTGGAGTTCCTTACTGGAGCCCAGTATTCTCTTCCAAGTTCTTGTGCTTATTGGCAGAATTCAGTTTCTTGTAGCGGTACAGCTCATGGTGACTTGCCTCTTTAAGGCTAGCAGGAAAGAGAAATTTTATGTATTTCATTTTCTCTGACTTTTAGACCCTCTTTAAAGGGCTCATTTGATTAGGCCAAGTCCACATAGGATAATCACCTTTTTGATTAACTTAAAATCAATTGAGTAAGGACCATAATTGCATCTGCAAAATCCCTTGAAGATTGTCATATAATATAATAGTAATATAATATAATATAACATAACATAATATAATATAATATAAATAATATATACAATATAATACAATAAAATACAATACAATAATCATAGTACTGATATTCTAACAGTTTACCATATTCTGGTGCTTAGAAGCATGCTACATTTGAACTAGTTTAGGTTTAAAAGTCTTTTTATTAACCCCTGTAACCAAACTAAGAAAATGGAGAGTTGAGATGAAGATAAAAACAAAGACTAATTTCATCAAGGTGTTAATGTCTTTCTCCTGTCTCTGGATGATGATAATGATGATGATGTGCGTGTGTCAACTTCAGACTGTCAAACCCTCTATTTTCATTAGGCAAAAACCACAACCAGGGAAGCTTTGGAGCTCATGTAAGCACACACTTGGAAATGGAAAGAAAAGAATCCTCTCTCTTTCCAGTTCGCAGAAATACCATGGAGATACAATTTGTCCCATCATGGGTCATATCTTCATCTCTTCGGGGACAGGTGGAGTACTCTGATTGGCAGCCTCTACCAGTATCATTTGTATAAAAGAAGAGGAGAACTTCCCAAAAGAAGGATGGGTAGCACTGACATGCCATTATAAGAACTGCACACTGAGGAATGACCTCCAATTTATTGAGCCAGTGCCTGAGCCAGATTTCCTTCCTCTGAGATGGAGCAAAAGTATTTGGAATCACAGAGCCTGAAAAGGTATAAAGGAATTTCTGTCTGTCAGAAAAACATGTACAGTGTTCATGGATGAAATTAGTGAAATAATTGAAACTATTACTGACTGTGCTTTGTGAAGTGTTCTAGCAGCTCTTTAAGTATAGGAGATCCTTCCATCACCCATTATAAAACCTTACAATTCATCCAAATTGGAATCAGTTAAAGGTCTTCTTGCTCTCAAGCAAATGGTCTGTGGTACCTATTAATATGACCCTTCTGCCCATATTCTTAAATTTACTGTTGGCTTACCTTATCATCCCTCATGTGTGAGGGACACACATGACCATTTTTTTGTGTCAATGTCTGTGCATATGTGCGTGTTAGTGAAAGCAGAACAAAGGCAACATCAGCTCCTTCTGACTTTCTGAACATCATGGACAGAGTTACAGCAGTTTTATATTTCAGCAAGGCCATACTAATTGGACACACTCAAAACTATACTTCTTTTTTCAATTTTCCAATATTTCCAGGAACACTTATAAATAAGCAGCAATTAATTCAATGATTACAAAGTAAGGCATTTTAGTGTTGGGTGCTTACCTTTGGATTGGGAGCTAGTATGGAATACTGAGGAGATGATTGTCAAAATAAGAACTTGAAAAAATAAATAAGTAAAACTAATTTCACCAACAGGACCCACGTATATATGAATCCACATATATATTATATACATAATATAGAAACACTTTTTCATAGTTTTCATGGCAAATAATTCTCTCTGATTTTCCACTAATAAAATGGAATCATGCTTTGCTTAGTGAAATTCTAGAAAGAACTTGAAGACATGTATCTAGAAGAATGCAGTACCAAGTCCACTGTTCTTCATTAAACATGGATTAGAACAACTTGAGACATTAACACAAATTGAAATGCACACCTAACCTCTTTCCTTTACTTGCATTTTCTCTCTCCTCCTTCCCCATGAATTTTTTTGTTTGTTTTTAATGTAAGCTTCATTATTTAAATTTATTTTCTTCTTCCTCACCAGCTTTATTGTGATTAATTGACATAACATTGTATAAGTTCTAGGTGTACAATACATTGATTACTACAGTAAGGTTAGTCAACACATCCTTCATCTCACATAGTTGCCATTTTTCCTGTGTGTGTATTAAGGTCTTCTCTCTTTTGTGTATATCAAGATTTACTCTAAGCAATTTTCAAGTATACAATACAGTATTGTGGGGGGGGAACTTTGTCCACAGAGCCCCCCCGCCCCACCTGCTGTCCACCACAGGTGAGAATAAGTCTACCAAGACATGATCTGCTTGGGGAGGAAAGGTGGCCGATCTCTCACAGGGGAAGGACCTAGAGCCTTTTTCTCAATGGCTTTTATTGGGTTCATTTACACAGGAATTCAGGTAAAGCTCATTACTCATTGCTGGGAAGTAAGGATCAAATAACAAGGAACTCTGAGGGCCTATATTGAGTCAGGGTCAGATAGCTAAAGAGCTGTAAAAACTTTAAGGAACTTCTTTCTTGGACCCTTAGCATTCAATTGAGAGCATTCTAAACAAAGCAGGTTTCACAGGATTTTACATATTCTTTCTTAGGCCTGATTACCCAGGGAATCCGCCCTTTCCAGCACAGGGCTCTACCACCCTGTCATTGTTTCAGGCTTAGGTGGAGCAAGGAAACTAAGGCAGCCAAGAGATAAGGAGATTTTCTCACAGACAATGAGGACTCAGGCTTTGTCAAAGGGGGTCCATCACCCCCTTTGCTGTAGCCCCCAAAGTCCTTCCTTGGGGGCCTCCCACGTGATCGTGCCTGTCTTAGGTCATTCCCCCCTTGGGGAATCTTACCCATCACTGGCTAACTGACCAAGCATTGAGGGCCAGGCAGGGTGAAATAAAAGGAGCAGAAGTGGAGCTCCTGCCAGCGAGATAAGCTTGTCTCCTTGTTGGCTTACAGTTCCAAGGTTGTTCCTCAGCCTTAGCCTAGGCGGGGGTTATAGCTTCTGATACCAGGCAGGGTGGTTCCCAACAGTATTGTAAACCTTATACACTATGATGTACATTAGATCCTCAGAACTTATTCTTCTTATAACTGGAAGCCCTTACCCTTTGAAAACCCTTACCCATCTCTTCTACCTACTCTACCTTGGAAACCTCCAATGTACTCTGTATTTCTAGAGTTCATTATTTTTAGATTCCACGTATAAGTGATATCATACAGTATTTATCTTTGACTTATTTGTCTCAGAATAATGCCCTCAAATTTCATATATTTTCACAAATGTATACATATTTATATGTATAAATAAATACAAATAAATAAATATGTAAAATAAATGCATATATATGTATATATGTTGTATTTCTTTATTCATCCATTGATGGACATTGAAGTTGTTTCTATATCTTATCTGTTATAAATAATGCTGCAATGAACATGTGAGGGCAAAGATCTCTTTGAGAAAGTGATTTCATTTGCTTCAGATATATACCCAGAAGTGGATTATATTGTATTCTTATTTTTATTTTTTTTTGAGGAAACTTTATGCTGTTTCCCATAGTGGCTTACCACTACTTATATATACAAAGGAATTCACATTTCTCTACATCATGCCAATCCTTATTATTTCTTGACTTCTTGATAACAGTGATTCTAACAGGTGTGAAGTGATAATTCATTGTGATTCTGACTTGCATTTCCTTGATGATTAGTGATGTTGAACATGTTTTCATGTACCCAGTTAGGCATTTGTATATCTTTGGAAAAATATCTGTCCACGTCCATTGTCAGTTTTTTAATTGTTATATTATTACTTTTGCTATAGAGTTGTATGGGTTTCTTATATATTTCACTATTAACACCTCTCTCTCTCCCCCTCTCTCTCTATAATATATACATATATATAATCTGCAAGTATTTTCACCCATTCCATAGTTTGTCTTTTCATTGTTTTTGATCCTTTCATTTTCTGTGCAGAAGTTTTTAGTTTGATACTGATTTTTGCTTTGGTTTTCTATGCTTTTCATGTCATAGCCAAAAAATTATTGCCAAGACCAATGTCAGGGAGGTTTTTAAACTATTTTTTCTAAGAATTTTATGGTTTAAGGTCTTAAATTTAAGTCTTTAATCCATTTTGAGTTAATTTTTGTGAGTGGTAAAGGACAGGAGTCCGGTTTCATCATTTTGCATTGAATATTCACTTTTACCAGCACTATTTTTTGAAGAAATCACCTTTTCCCCATTGAATACTCTTGGCTGTCTGTCAAGTAATAGTCAACTGTGCGTGCATAGGGTTATTTCTGGTCTCTTAATTCTGTTCCATGGTGTATGTGTACTGTTTTGTTAACTACAGATTTATAGTAGTTTGAAGTTAGGAATGTGAAACCTGCAGTTCTTTCTCAAGATTGCCTTGGATATTAAGGCTCCTCTATAGTTCCATGCAAATTTTAGAATTGTTTTTTTAGTTTCTGTAAAGAATTCTGTTGGAATTTAGATAGGGATTGCATTGAATCTTTAGATAGCTTTGGGTAGTATGGACATTTTAACAATGTTAACTTTTCTGATTCACGAACATGGATACCTTTCCGTTTATTTGTGTCTTCTTCAATTTCTTTTAATCATATCTTAAAATTTTCAGAGTACATATTTTTTCTTTTCTAAATATAGGCATTTATAGCTGTTTCCCTCTTAGGACTGCCTTTGCTGTATCCCATGAGTTGTGGAATGTTGTGTTTTCATTTTGTTTGTCTCAAGATAACTTTGATTTTGCTTTTGATTTCTTCCTTCATCACTGGTTATTCAGGTGTGTGTTGTTTAATTTCTACATATTTGTGAATTTTTCAGCTTTCTTCTTGTCATTGATTTCTAGTTTCATATTACTGTAGTGATAAAAATATTTGGTGTAGTTTATTATCTTCTTGAATTTGTTGAGACTTGTTTTATGGCCTAATATATTATCTATTCTAGAAAATGTTCCATGTGTGCTTGAAAAAGGATGTTTATCCAGTTGGTATTTAATAAAATGTTTATTTATTTATTTTTTGTATTTTTTCTATTACTATGTATCCCCCTTGTTACTTCTTCCACCTCCCCTCACCCCACCACCCAACAACCACTACACTGCTGTCCTTTTACTTTTTGCTCGATCCCTCTGCCCCTTAACCCTTCTGACCCTGCCCAGAGCTGTCAGTCTGATCTCTATGAGTCTGTTTCTATTTTGCTTGTTAGTTTGGTTTATTCATTTGATTTCACATATGCGTGAAATTATATGGTATTCATCCTTCTCTGACTGCTTATTTCACTTAACATGGTTCTTCAGGTCCATCCATGCTGTTTCACAGTATAAAATTTTCTTCTTTTTTTACTGCTGAGTCTATGTACCATAGTTGTTTCATCCACTCATCCACTGATGGACACTTGGGCTGTTTCCAAATCTTGGCGATCATAAGTAGTGCTGCAATGTACATAGGAGTGCTTATATTCTTTCAAATTAGTGTTTCAGGTTTCTTTGAGTAAACAGAATATTCTTCACATGTCTGTGAAGTCCTTTTAGTTTATAGTGTTATTCAAATCTAATGTTTCCTTATTGATTCTCTGTCTGGTTGATCTATCCATTGTTGAGAGTTTATTAAACTCTTTTACTATTATTATATTCATGTTTATTTTTCCTTTTAGTTCTATTAGCATTTGTTTTTTATATGTAGGTGTTTCAGTGTTGGGTACACCCATGAAGCTCTAAGTGCTTTGTTACTACTCTTTAAATATATCTATGAAACAAAGTATTGGTATTATCATTGGTGTTTTACAGGTGGAGAAGACTAAATACATTTCCTGGAATGGTAGTGCTGGTTGAATTACATCCTAAACCTCGGTTGACTGCTGGGCTGGGACTAAACTTCAGGGGAGCTGCTTTGTGTCAGTATCCTGCCTTAGTCCTAACCTTGCCTCATTTCCTGCTCTAGCCACCACTTTGCTCAACTTGGCAGTGGAACTTTAACATGCTAATTCCTGCCATCTTGCCATGCCTGTGAAAGCTGAGGTTTCCATATAATTGGAGTAGATTAGACTTAAAGCCAACTTATTGTTTTATTCCTCTAATTTCACTAGTATATTGTTAAAGTTCCAGAACTAGGTAGTTGAATATTTCCTGAATGTTCCTAAAATATTTCCCATACTTATTTTTATCCTTTATCCTTCTCATTGTTTTTTAATTGGAGCAATAATGCATGCTTGCTGCAACAAGTAAACTAATTTAAAGTACATAAAGAAAAAATGAATAATTTTATCTTTTTATACCTTCATATTATTTTATAATGTCACTTAGTATGCTTCTCTATGCCTGTAAACCATTACTTGTACATGTTTAATAAAAATAGAATTATACTGCATACTATGATATAATTTTATTTTTTCTGTTAATGATATGTCATATTCATCCTTCTAATCCAAGACATAAAACTATCTCCTACGTATGTTACTTCTAACATATATACTGTTATTTATTAACTAATTGTCTTATTGATGGATATTATAGTTTATTCCAGATTTTTCCCATCATAAAATGCTTTAGTAAGTATATTGTGCACATACATATATTGTGTATAATAAATTCCTAAAAAGGGGGATTACTAGATCAAAGTCTTGTGTACTTTTAATTTTAAAAGATAATGAGGGATAATTTTCCAAGAGATTGTAAAATAAAATATTTATCTTGCTTTAAATCCACAAATATTGTCTAGATACCCCTGGGCTTCCTGCTGTTTTATTATGAATTCCAGATGATTCAGCTTTAATTTTCAAAACTGAAAGAACTTTTTCTAATATCAATAATAACAGGCATTACATAGACATATGGAAATATCTGCACGAATGCATGTTTTTCAAGTTCTACTGAATTGCCTGAAACCACATTATTATATTAAAAGTATGTTGAGCTTTGAATTGAATATTTTTGCATAATCTGGAATTTTCAATTTCTCTCCATGGAAAATATTCAGGAGGAAAGAGAAGAATGGAAAATAGAACAAACAGACAAAATTCCTTATCTGTAAAGTTTGTCAAAAGAAGCATAAATAGGTCATAAACCATATAGTTCTGAAAGGATTCTCAGCAATATAGCAGTAATTGTCCAAAAGTCATGCAAATTTCTCTCCCTAGCAAGATAATTGTGCCTTTCTCAGGATGTATTCCTACTTTTACTAGTACTATAACTAGGGTGAATTCATAGCATAACTGAGTCAGAGCCAGGGATAAAAAGTAACACTAAGGAAGAAAAGGGTCTCTACCACAAAGAAACTACCAGACCTAGTCTCAGAGGCTGGGGATTCCATGCGAGACTGAATCCCAAGGATGCTTTTTGTTAGGGCACAAATCAAATAAGGAAGAGTTTATTGATTTGGAAGCATTTTCCTAAAATTCAGGATTTAACATTCTGCCAGATGTTATGAGAGATATGTGCAAACAAGCTATGACCATGTTAAGTGAGGTTAAAATACTAATTTTTGTGTGTGTGTAAAACAATGAAAGAAGGGATTTAAAAACTCAAAAAAGTGTGTATACTTAAGTGAATATGTTATGTGATGTTGTAAGACCTACTGGATTACTCTCTTCTATGGGGATATACAGGGGATATACCATTTACCAAGGCCATAAGGCTAGCATTTGGGAAGAAAGGCATCAGAGGAACTAAGAAGTCCAGTGGTTATTATCCTCTGTTGTTCATGTAAGGTAGAGGGAGAGTCCATTAACTCACTGGGCTCACTGATAGCAATAAGGATGATAAGACCCAGACACAGAGTCCTCAGGAAGTGGGTAGGTAGGGCTTACCTGTCCAAAGTGAGGTAGCTATAGTTATTATAATGACAGTCAAGGAGACCTTACCCACAGAGAACTATGAAGATTGTTAATAGAATATGGTGTTGCTGGGGGCACAATAGGAAGGCAATCAGAAGGAGAACCAATCAACGTGTACTCTCAGAAGAATTACAGGATGGATGATCATAGGCTGAGAGAAGTTGTTGCAATAAAAAACCACAATCCCTGTCTAGTTTCCACACTTCAGCCAATTTTCAGACCTGTAATCTATTAATTGAAGTAAAGGCTACAAGTGTCCATGGTAACAAACCTTCATGTTCTTCCCTAAAGAAACAGACAATGATTTACTTGATTAACTGTACATTGGGGGAAGGGAAACATTTTGAAGACTCTTAGATGCAGGGTTCATGTTGCCATTCATACTCAGAGGTCTAAATAGTTGTCATGGTCTCCTAATTAAAATTGGAGCATATGGGAGTTACACAATGGATAGGGTGCTGGGCATGGTCCACTTCACAGTAGAGGTATTGAATACTTATTCTAGACCATTGTGCTGGTACCTGAATATATAATTGGGACAGAATATATACATATAGTATGTATAGTATGAAAGGCAAGTGAAAGCCTCTGGAACTGAGCCCTAGGCCACAGTAGTCAAAACAAGATTACCCCTGGAGGTGACCATGGATATGAGTGCCATGCCCAAAGCTTTAAAGGGAGCATGAGTGATCATCCCATCACATGTCCATTTAATTCCATTTAATTCAGTCTTGTCCTTGCAGGAACCAGATGTGTCCTGGAGAATACCTCAAAGAACAATTGCAAAATAATAAAACAAAACAAACAATTAAATACTTTGTTCAAGGATACACTTTCCTAAAATAAAACAGCTATTTTTAATATACTTACATGTTGAAAAATGGTATATTGTGGGGAAAATTGTCCCAGGTTAGCAGCATGATATTTCCTAGTAAAATTATGGAATAACAGGATAAGAGAAAACTTTAGACATCCAAGGAGAAATATCAAATCCTTTATAAAGGTAAAATGTCAGATTGGCTTCACATTTTCCCCCCACCAACATCTGACATTAGCAGACAGTGAAGAACTATATGCACAGAAAAAATTGTTCTGAAGAACATAAACATGAAATTGCTCTTCATCTATAATGGGTGCAGTCATGCTACTTTGAACATGCAATAGTTAGGAATTTTATTTTACAATTTTTTCTCCATTGAGAAATTGCTAGAGGACAAACATCCCATGGCTAAGAGATGACTGGGGAAACCATGGCTAAAGGACTGGCAAGAAAAAATAAAAATATTTAACTGTAGAATTATAACCACAATGAGAGGATTAGGAGGAAAGAATTTAAGTTATACATTTTGACAAAGTAGAAATGACATGTCTAACTATATTTGGTAAGGACATGGGCATTAAGATGCAATTTAACACAAGATGTGCACTGAAAATGATAAATATTACTGAAATAAATGTAAAAATACTTAATAAGTATATTAAGAAATATACTTGAGAAAAAGACTCAATATTTTAGGTTGGTACTTCCTCCCAAATTGGCCTATAAATCCAACACAACTTCTTCAAAAATACTAGCAGGCTATTTTTCATGCTGTTGCAAAATTTACAAGCTGATTCTCAAAGTTTATGGAAATGTAAGGGAACTAAATAAATTAAACAATTTTGGAAAACAAAAGTTGGCATTACACCACCAGATGTTAAAACTTACTATAAAGCCACAATAATCAAAACCTGTGGTATTAGGTAAATACCGACAATTCAGTGCATCAGACAACGTAGTTTAGAAATCAGTTTATGAATACATGGCCAATTGATTTTTGAAATATTTGCTAAGATAATTGAATGGAAAATATCTTTACCATGTTTGATTAATTGAAGATTTCTTAGAGAAGGCCCTTAAGAGCATACATTATAGAAGAAAAAAGTTGATAACAGAAGAACAAAGTAGACAAATAAAAATCAGTTGTAATTTAAATCTTGTTTTTTGAAAGTGACAATTAAGAAATTGAAAAAAAAAGCCACAGATTAAAAGTAAATACTTTCAAAACAGAGCTGATAAAGGACTTGTATCTAGAACATATACAAAACTCCTAGAACTGAATAATATAGAAATTAACAGCTCAATTAAAAAATAATCACTTTACAAAAATACAGCATAGCAAGTAGTGACATAGCATTTACATTGGGTATTAGGCATTTACATTGGGAAATTAGCTATTTCTAGATTAGGTATAAGTAATCTAGAAATGACTTAAAGTATATGGGAGGGTGAGGGTAAGTTATGTGGAAATGCTGTATCGTTTTACATAAGAGGCTAGAGCATCTTTGGACTTTGGCATCCATGGTGGGGGAGGGGTCCTGCAACCAATTACCTGTGGAAACTGAGGGACAACTGTATATTGATTTTTATGTTGATAAAATAATATATATTTGTGAAGTCACATTGAAAGGTACTCTTAAAAATTAATGGACCAAAATCTAGTAATTTTTGATGATATATTATTGTTTGCTTATCTTTTTATTCTATCTTTTATACCTTTAAACATTTCAAAGCAGCAATGTTCAATAGAATTTTCTAGCATAATAAAAATGCTTTATATCTGTGCTTTCCAATACAATAGTCACCATCTGTATGTGGCTACTGAGCACTTTAAATGTAGCTAGTATGATAAGGCACTTTGCTTAACCATTTTGATTCCAAGAATATTTTCTGACAGAAACAGTTTGTCACGAGCTTGAAAATAAGTTATTAGACTACAATTTTTATTTCTATACTATTTTAATATATGTGTAGCAGTTTATTTCTAGTCTCAGAGACGTACTCGAGAAGAGTTGAGATAAGAAATGCATTATTTCATAGTTGGTATAATGTTTGGGAATGACTAAGATTCATAAAAGGCTCGTGGCTCAGGGATGATTTGAGAGTCAGGGTTGCGGTAAAGGCTGAGGGGACAGAGATGAGTGACATATTTTACATTTTGGGACAGGAATTTTGAATTAGCTGAGTAGGACAAGGCTACTAGCCCACACAGGCCTTTGCAGCTTATGAACCATAGTCTTACCAGCTCATAAAACTCAGGCAAACAGATTGGTGAACAGCAGAGTCCTGGTCCTGGGACCAAGAGGCCTGCTGTCTAATTTCTCAACTCTTTGAACTTGAACCACCCTCACTAATCATGACTGATTTGCTACGCTGAAGGGGCCATTACTGATGGCTACTCTGATTAATGCTGTGTGTGGCAGTAGTTCCAATCTCCTGTGACTTTCCATCTGGGTAAATAGCTGTCATCATTAGGTAATGGCTGCTTTGCTAGGCTATCAAATTACTAAGCAGTTACTACAATCTAGTGCTGATTTAAAATGATTTGATTTAATAATTAGTTGTGATATTCCCATTTCTACTTCTGGATGAAAGCAATTTAAAATGTCCTCTTTTTGCCTTCTGTTCCTCACTCTCTGTTACTTTTGTATTCCCTCACAAATATACTATATCATTTTTAAGAATAAAATAATGGAGTACTTAATGGCCACTATAATTTAACTGTCATTGTTTTTCATGGTAGGCATGTAACCCATAAAACTGTTTTTTGTTGTTGTTGTTGTTGTTCTTATTAGCATAATGTCAGGGGTATAGTGGCCTGGGAACAAAGGTATATAGTTTTATATTACGTTTCAGGAAAGAACCCAGACTAGTTTGTGTGATTAGAAACTCTAATGACAGAATACTAATTAGAATAGGAGAGAGTATTCAGGGTAGGAATATATACAATTTACCAAAATATATTATGTACTCCTATACCAAAAAAATTATGGATCAAATTTATTGGGCTTACATGAGTCTTCCATAATGTTGATTATAGACTTACTGAAGAAACCATGAAATAAACCATTGTCCAAGAAAGATAAATTTATTGCTTACTGCAGAGAGAGAGAGGACACTACATCGATAGAATTTTACTAGCTTTTCAGAAGGTGAAGTTTAAAAGCAGAGTATTTTCAGCTTTTGGGCAGCCTAGTTGGAAGGCAGATCTTTTTATATGAAATTTTGAGTGGAACTGAGAAAAATTTCATGATATAATAAGGTAAAGGAGTAAAAAAGATGACACAGAGAACACCCATATGCCCCACCTACAGTCTTCTCCCTCACCCCTCCTTGGTAACATGCACTTGTACGGTACATTTATCACAAGTGATGAACCAGTATCACAGATCATTATTATTAACAAAACCCATATTTTATTTAGATTTTCTTGTTTTTTAACCTAATGTCCTTTTTCTGTCACAGAATTTCTTAGGCTTCTCTTGGCTGCAACAATTCCCCAGACTTTCCCTTATTTCCATGGCTTTGAGAGTTTGGGGTGGGCTTAGTGCTGTAACTCCTTCTTGGAAGGAAGAGTATCAATCACATCAATTACTTGGAAATCTTCTGCACAGAAGATTGTCTATTGTCTCCCATTTAAAATAAGTAAATAATGTATTTATATCAGTATGAAGTGATGGATCTTGATTTTGGGTTCAAATTCAATAATACAACATTGGCATCTTGACCATATTTTCATAGTTCATATTCTGATTTTCTAAATGCATGGGTAAATATTTTCCTGCACTAATCTGTTTATTTCTCCTTCCTTCATTCCTGCCATCCTTTTGCTCATGAACTCAACTGAATTATATGAAATGCCCTCAGTCAGCCATATTATCTATCCTATGCCTTAGTACATTCTCTTTTTTTGGAATGTTCTACCGTTTTGCATCCAGCAGTTGAACTTGCACATATTCCTCTGGACCTAACTGAGCAGTACTGGGAAACCACCTCTGACACCTTGCACAACCACGCTCCCACTTGGAACACTTTTATTACTCTCACGGATTTCTTTGGAACACTTAGTTAAATATATTCTTAATTATTGATTTACTTATGTCATCTTTCCTCTAATGTGAGAACATCTACAATATAGGTGTATCTTACTTAATCCACTGACAGTGATTGATTTAAATGGGGTTAAAAATCTGATCTTCCAGGTCTGCTTTAATGGCTGACAATAGTTTTCTAGACAGGTGAAGATAATCTTTTTAAATTCTCAATGCACCCTAAGCTGAAGTGATATTTTTTCTTTCATAAAGTGTATCTTTAAGAACTTTATTATTGAAAACCAAAAGTCCGTTTATAATGTCTTTTTCAGTACCAACTTGATGAAGTAATTCCCCATTTTTATTCATTCAAATGCGCAGATGGACACAACACTCTGGCAGAAGCCATAGAGAGAATTTCAGTGAAAGTTTGGGCCATTTGGTCAGGACTTTAAGGTCCTTTTTGTAAAGGGCATTTAAACCTATAGTATAGAAAATCTTAAAATTTCCCAATTTGCTTGTGATATCTGGTGATTCAATAGTATCTGGGCTTTATTTTCTGTGGAATCCTTATAGACTTACAGCAATCAGATCTGTGCTATTATTTCTGTTAACAGCACAGTAACCTGGTGCTCCTGGTACCTCATTCAATGAGAACTAGTAGGATATTCTCTAAATTGGAAGGATATATGCCAGAGCTCTGGGTACAGATGGAAGGGCTAGTAGACTGAAGATGCGAGGTAGCATTACCAATGTGTGCATTTCTAAAAATATATGAAACAAGGCATCTTAAAGGATTTTGAAATATTCAGTACTATGAAATCTACTGTTTTTACTACTATGTTCTCAGTTTCTCCTGATGTCAAACCATGGGCAGGGAAGTAAAAGACTGCTTATAGCATATGACATTCTTCATTTTCAAAAGATATGAAATTTTAAAATAACTTAAAAATCTATGTGTCAGAAATGAATTTTATTTTTTATTCCTCTTCTTTTCCTACCTTACACAATTGACTATCTGGAGGGCAAAGGTCTTTGGTAAGAAGGAGTAAAATATACATTGTGTGTGTGATTATTGATGATCACTATGCTATGGAGTGGTGAGTGTTATAAAGGATGGTTTCCTCTGTACATATTCCATTCTGATTAGTCTGAAAGACTTAAAGACCCCTCCTATGATACATTGTCGGGTCCCACCTCACGAAAGGAGTTTGGAGGGCACTCAGAATTTTAAGAATGTTGTGTCACTTCTTTAGAACCTCAGAAGGAGGTAGGGAAGTAGGAAAAGGCTAGTGAGGTTGAGGGGAATGAAGAGGGAGGAAACTCTGAGTTTCAGCCTCAGTGAACTTTGAATTAAAAGGTGAATAAGCATGAAAAATAAATAAACATTTTACCTTATCTACCAGAATTGGCATGTGTTATTAGTGATTAACTACAGAAAGTTTGTTTGCATCCTGGAATATGCTCTTTTCTGATTGCCTTCCCGTTATTGTTTTCCTTCTGCCTGCAAAGCTCTCCCTCCAGCTCACTTCCACCCCTCAAAGCCTAGGTCATCATCTCAGAAAGCTGTGTCCACTCTACGGTAAGCAATCCTCTCCCAGTATGCTATCAGTCTGTCACCTTCCTTTACAACACTTAACTACATTATGTGATCTTATGCAATTTTTAGTTTTCCTGTTAATTATCTATCTCTCAGAAACAGACTATCCCATGAAGTTCTGGTGATATGGTGGAGCTAGTTCATACTGGCTTGGAAAGGCGGACTGTTACACTGGACGCACTACACAATGATGTGTTATGCACATCTCTCAACTTCATGTTCAAGGATGTCACACTGGCAGCTCAAAATCAATCATGGTGGAGTATTTATACCATGCAAATTGGCAAGTGATGCAA
The DNA here is from genome assembly GCA_004024845.1 of Tonatia bakeri. Taxonomy (NCBI): domain Eukaryota; kingdom Metazoa; phylum Chordata; class Mammalia; order Chiroptera; family Phyllostomidae; genus Tonatia; species Tonatia bakeri. The sequence goes on from PVIA01012868.1 coordinate 28,224, forward strand.
GGCAGGACTTCCCCTTGAGAGTTCATTGTTAATCAGTTACCAGCACACTATTGGTGAGGAAAAGGCCTATATTAATTCCTGTACTCTTGGGTCCCAGCCCATGGCTGCCATGTAGTAATGCTCAAAAAATGCGTGATGAATGAATGCACAGCAAATTGAGGGGTTACCGTTATTTTCAGATACAACATATTTACTGTTCTTAGTTTCCAGGAATCTCATTTAGCAAGTTTAGTGATTCTGCTAATTCTCATTTAACAATTAACAGGTAGTTAAACAACACAGTATTTATATTTGGAAAACATTTTTCTTGCTTTTTATAAGTATTTTAATACTGTGTACTATGGAGGATTTGGGGGAGTTGACACACATCCACAGTTGTTTTGAATCTAGGGATTTCACTGGATTATTGGGAATAACAGTATTCAGGGTAATTGGGTGAAGGGGGAAAAAATCAGCCCTGGGCCAAGATAGGTCAGGCAGGTGTGCTATAAAGAACATTGACCCAATGAATCAAGTGATTGGGTCCAGGTTTCAATTCTGCCAACTGGTAGGTGACTTAAAGTAAGTTGTCACATTTTTCTAAGCCTCATTTCCCTAATCTCTGAAATCAGATTTAATTGAACAATACTTAAATTTCTTCTACTTTAATAATCCTATTTTTAATCTTCCTTTTTGGTTTATTTGTTATATTTCTAAAATAATTAAAACCTATATGTAAAAATCATTGTGTCGTTGCACTGCAAAGTTTTTTCAAAAAGCTAGAGGAGTTCATCGCCACCCAACAAGTATTACGTGAAATATTAAAGGGTCTTCTTTAAGGAGGAGGAGGAGAAGGAGAAAGAGAAGAAGGATGGGGGAAGAGTGAGGGGAAGGAGGGAAAAATATGCATACTAAAATGGAAATAAATACAGATTTATCAACAACTAAATCTAAAAATCAAAATAAATGTACAAGCAGAACAGAAACAGACTCAGATACAGAGAACATTTTGATGGCTGCCAGATGGGAGGGGGGCTGGCAGGGTGAGTGAAAAGGGTGAAGGGATTTAGAGTACAGATTGGTAGTTATAGAATAGTCATGGGGATGCAAAGTACACATAAGGAATATAATTAATAATATTCTAATAACTATGTATGGTGTCAGAAGGATACAAGATTTATCAGGAGGATCACTTAGTAAGTTTTATAATGTTTAATCACTGGGGCGTACACCTAAAGTAATTTAATTCTGTGTTAATCGTAATTAAAAAAGAAAATAAAATAATTTTTAAATAAATACATAAATATTTGAGCATATCTTCTTGTCTTTATCAATGAAGCCTTTTTAATTGCACATATATATTTATCTATGTGACATCCTTTCTCCTCCAAATTCCCCCTGCTATACACGGTAAGCTTTGATATCTTAATGTCCTTTTAACCCTTCTTTCTCTCTTTCTTTCAAAATCTGAAACCTCTTTTTGTCTCAGATTTCCCAGGATTTGTCTTCACTCTTCTGGATTTATTTTCTATCAAACTTGCTTATAGAACCCATGATTATGCCTCTCAGTTCAGCATCATTCCTCCCCTCATTTTCTTTTCAAATACTTTGTTTTAGTCTCTTCTATAAAATTGTGTTTATCAAAATGTTCTTTTCGTGTGTTCTTTTAGAAGTAATTATAGTTGGTGGCAAACTGTCCAAGCTTGTCATTCTGTACTTTGTTATGAAATTATCCTGCATCAGTGCAAACCTAAATTTTTTAGTGTTCCACACATGAAAGTTCTTTATTTTTTTTATCCAGGTATAAAATATAACACAAAGCATTTCTGTGATAGGAAACACTTCCAACACTACATTTGATATTTCATTTGAAACATAGAACAGTTTATTTATTTTTTCTTTATAAAAAATCCTATAGATCTTTTTAGAGCAGTTTAAAATTGCATGCCTTAAAACAAGCTACAGACATTTATTGCTGCTCATGCATATTACAGAAAGTTAGATGATTCTGCTTACTCATTTTGAATATTAGCTGCATATGGGACATGGACATGGTTTGTTTTCTCCATAGTCCTTTTTAGTCACTATTTTTGTCTGTGTAGCTTCCCCTATTTAGCCGCTTGGCCATCATAAAGACTGTTTTATGCAACGTGTTTAGTTTTTGTTATAGGTTGAATTTTTTCTGTTATATCCAGGTATACATAGACAGCCATTATTATCATATTTATTTATTAATCAAGCACTCAAAATGAGTTAACTATGTTCCTAGAATTTTTGTAAGCCCTTTACAATTAAGTTTAATTTTTACAACAGGACTGTGATATAGGCACTATTATTAACCCTACTTTAATACAGAGAAACTAAATTAAGGAAAAATTAAGTAATTAACCCAAGGACAGGCCAGGAAGGGCAGAGCCGAGACTTGAACCGAGGCTGTGTGGTTCCACACAACCCAAGTTATTAACCATGACTCTGTGCTGTTTTTTAAAGATAGTTTCCTGAAAAAATATCAGTAAACATCCTAGGAGAAAGTTTCTGAAATAGTGGAAATTCCATGTGTTTTTAAATTTCATGTTTTCTCCAAGCATGTGTTATCCATTTCCCTTACATAAAACCCAAAACTTTGCTTTTAAAAGAAATGAATGCCAGACCACATGATTACCTTCATTACAAGCAATTTTCCCACTTTATTTTATGAATACCTATCCTTTTTCATATTGAATAGTACACATTTTAAATAGTAAGGAGTCCTATTATAAAATACCTATCGAATTGATATTTTGAAACTGTGGGATTATTTCAATGCTTTAGAAGCAGAAGAAATATTTAGAAAGTAATCATCTTGGTAAATAGCTTTAGAATATGTAGAGTGCAATCCAAAGCAGCCCGTGACAGGAAGGGACATGAGTACAGTGTCACTAAATGAGACTGCTGGTTAATCCAAAATTTTAAGGATTTTAGTTTTTATGGTACTTGAAAAAAATGACCAGCAAGTGATAGTGATGAAGCCATTACACAAAATGGGAAGTAGTGGTCCTAATTATCTTTTAAATCACTACTCATTTGTAGTAGGATTATTTTGTACTTTTATCACTATGTTACTTTTTTTTCATAATGGTAAATATTGCCAACCTGAAAAATATCACATAAGGGCAAAAAACATCACTTTTTCTGACCTATTGTAACAAATACAGTACTAATGCATCCAATTGGCAATAAAATAAATATTAAAATTAAAATGTCAGATCTAGAGGAAAAAACTTAGAAACCAGGTAGTTTACCACTTAGTTTTAAATATAAAAAATAAATAGCCTGAAAATGGAGAGTGGCTTGCTCAGGAATCAGTATCTGGTTGGCAGAGTATGAGGGAGACAAGACAGCAAAGGACCCTCTTGCAGAGGTTGTAAGCCATCATTTCATCTCCTGTTGGTGTTGATAATCAATTCCACATCAATCACTTTTTTAGATTATTGCATTTTGGATATAAATAAAAATAGTTTCTTCTCTGTTTGAATTGCCAGCCCCACAAATAAATAATTACAATTAAATAATTAAAATTTAAAAAGTAATATAGTGGTAAAAATACAAAATAATCTTACTACAAGTGAGTAGTGATTTGATAATAAAAGAGTTTAGGGATACCTTAAAAAATAAGACATGGGAACCTTGCTATAAACTGAGATTAATCAATATTTGTACAATAAATTTTTTCTGAGACCTGACACTTTTATGTGCTTCTAACTGTGTTTTAGCCTTTGATGTTTTGGTATATTAAGACATACTTGGTAAATATTTTAAATGTTTGTTTAATTTGTATGTAATATCACATATATTTCTCTATCATTGAACTCTATGTTCTTCTATGTAAAATGAGACTCCATTGGAGAGGATTCATATGCCATTCTGTTAAGGACTGTATTTCTTATGTACGAACAACCACAAATATATATTAACTGAATACCTCTTTCTTCATGTTAAAAAAAGCTAAAAGCCTTTTTCAGTGCTTCTTACCTATTTCCTACTTAAGTAAAGCCAGCCTTTTATTAACTTTCATTACTCTAGCCAAAGGGCGCTCTGAGGAACAGAACTGGGGTGACTGACTAACCGTCATCAGTCCTGTTTCCCTAAATTAGTTTTTAAATTAGAAAAAGTAGATTAGTGTAAAAACTAAGTAAAATAATTGTGTCACTTCAAAATGGATCTTCTTTTATGAATAATTCTGAGATAACAATATTAACAAAAAAGCTAGTTACAACTATTTAAAAATATTTTAATATAACTTTTTGATGTTTCTATAAACAATGTATGTGTCTTCTACTTTATTACATGAGAAATCAAATATCTATTTCCTCCTAACAAGAGGATATTTGTGTGTGTTCAATAAATTAATTTATTAAATTTAAATACATTAGAGGTATCTCCAAAATCTTACAAAAACATTTTTCCTTTTAATAACTTACCTTTGGAAATTATTTTCTTCTTTCCTTATTTCTGTACTTGTTAACAATAAATGACATGAAGAGTGAGATTTGGGAGCACAGTCGGGGCACGTATATTACTTTTATTAAGGTTGCTTATGAGACATCATACCTTGTTCACCTTTGAGAAAAGGCTGTGTTTTATCCTTATCATCCTAGAGCAGAAGTTTTTAAAGTGTGTTAGAGAAATCCCTGGGTGACCTCAAGAGCCTTTTAAGAGGTCTTTGAGGTCATAATAATACTAAGAAGCTATTTACTTTTTGTACTATCATTCTCCTATGAGTAGAGTTTTGCAGAAACCATATGATATATGATATTGTGTCATTTTGAGTGCAAAACCCAGATAAAAGAATCCAGCTATCTTCTATTAAGCCAGGCATTAAAGGTATTTGCAAAAAAATAAAACAATAACATTCTTCTCACTGCATGTTCCAAATATTTTATGTTAATATATGAGTTATTAATATCAATATACAGAGTTTATTATTATTGCTTAAAATAAATAAATGAATAAATAAATATTTTCAACATCACCCTTTAATTTCTAATTTGTTCAATATCTATAGAGATGCTCACATTAAAAAGAAAATTGTCCTTTGCACAGTCTTTCGTGTAGATATGGCCAAGTCCAAGTCCATACCATGCCAAAGCAGTCCTGAAAATGACATCGAAACAACATCAGGAAACCCTGATCATGAAGATAAAAATCTCTTAAGGGATTGAACCACAAGTACCTGTGAAATATACACTTTGCCAAAAGCATAACAAGAAAGGCCAGTACAAGATGCAGGCCAACAACACCAAGGCCATGAGTGTACACAGTGAGGCTATCAACAACCTGGTAAAGTCTAGGAAGGTCAAGTGCAAGATCCTCAAGGGTGGCAGCTGCAATCTCAGTCAACTTGCCAAAATCGTTACCCCCAAGCTTGGGAAAAATGCTTGTGTGTCCATCTCCAAGGGTATCAGGCTTTGCCCGCCAATGTCCCAGGTCAAGGCTCAAACCAAGCCCCAGGCTGTGGCTGCAGCCCCAACTCCAGCTCCCAAAGGTGCCCAGGCCCCCATCAAACTTCCACAATAGAGACCTCTGTCTGCCAATGTGAGTATGGAAAGACTGGTATGCCCCCTGAACTGCTGTCTGCGTGGAGCTGGTGTCCTCCTGGGCTATTCATGCAAATAAACCTGAGGCAAGATCTGTCAAAAAATAGTATTTTGTTCCCTTTATATAATAGATTTTAAGACCAAAAAGTTTGAGAACTGCTCTCCTAAACCAGTAAGCCAGTGAAGCTCATAACTCATATAGCTTTGTTGTTCTAAAACAGTAACTTAGCCAAATGGCCAAGATATTGCTTAGTGCTGATGGCCAACTAAAGGTTTGAATAGGTTATTCATGGTAAAATAGCATGTACGAGATACATGTTAGATACAGAGAAAACTAGACAGTAGCTAAAATAATTCATGGTGATTAGTAAATCTACTCAACTGAATCTAAATTAAAAGAGACCAAAGATAATTTCTCTTTGGTTATAATTATGAGAACCGTATCCTAATCATTCTTGAATATTTGTACTGATAGTTCCATAACATTTTCCTTGCTTTGCTGTCTTGGACAACATCAAGTGACTTAGTAAATGAAGATTTTACTGCAATTTGAGAACTGTGATAAAGGCTGATGAGCTGGTTTATCTTGTCCACACTCTTCTCTACTTGTTCTTTCCACATCTTGACCTCTGAATCTGCCAATCACTGCCTACCTCTTGGCCTGAAAATTTATGTCGGGTATTCTAGAGTTTGAAATATTATTTCTCCTTTTAAAGCAGTGTAAGTCTGTTTAAAGAAATAACACGCAAAAGCTCTGTTTATATATTCAAATAAGAAAACTTAATTATTTAAGTATTATTCAAAGAGGTTTAGGTTTTTTATCTTTAGTCTACCAGTAGAGCATTCTGAGGACCAGAACAGAAATGGATGAAATTTTAAAAGATCACGCTTGATAAGATCATTTAATCTGATGAGAAGATAGGAAATCATACATTTCTGGGGAAAAAATAATTTTTTAATAGAAGATGAGAACAAATTCTAAAGGATGGGCACAATTTTATAGTGCAAGTGATGCTCAAAGCAAGAGAGTAGTCCAAGATCAGACACTTCTTTAAGGCTGCGGACCTAAAAAATTGCTTGAAGCAGTTACTTTGAAATAGTAATAATCAATTGGATTCACCTTTAAGGGGAAAAGTATTCTCTAAGGTGTTTGTAAGCTTGGTGTTGGGAGAAGAAAGGTCAATGGTAGACAAAATTTTGAACTAATGTTATATAGATCACATGGTTGAACAAAAAAGAAGACACCTGTTTAGCGTCTTTTTTTTTAAATTTTTTTATTTTTATCTTTTTTTTTATTTTAATGATTGTTTAAGTACATTTTTCTCCCCTTTACTCCCAATCAAGCCCACCCACCCCCCTCCCATCTTCCCTCCCATTACCACCCTCCCCCTAGTTTTATCCATGTGTCTTTTAACTTTGTTCCTGCAAACCCTTCCCCTTTTCCCCTGAAATTCCCTCTTCTCTCTCCTCTGGCCACTTCCT
>PVIA01012869.1:0-12931 GCA_004024845.1 Tonatia bakeri
CCCCCCCTCCCCACCTCCCTCCCATTACCACCCTCCCCCTAGCTTTTATCCATGTGTCCTTTAACTTTGTTCCTGCAAACCTCTCCCCCTCTCCCCCAAGATCCCTCTTCTCTCTCCTCTGGTCACTCTCCACCTGTCCTCTAATGCAGTGTCTTTGACTATATCCTGCTTCTTTCTTTGTTTTGTTGTTTAGGTTCCTGTTAAATGTGAGATCCTATGGTATTTATCTTTCACTGCCTGGCTTATTTCACTCAGCATAATGCTTTCCAGTTCCATCCCATGCTGTCACAAAGGGTAGGAGCTCCTTCTTTCTTTCTGCTGCATAGAATTCCGTTGTGTAAATGTACCATAGTTTTTTGATCCATTCATTTACTGATGGGCATCTAGGTTGCTTCCAGCACTTAGCTATTGTAAATTGTGCTGCTATGAACAGAATCTCATGTACTCTTTACTTAGCTTTCCTTCAGTGACATCTTATGTAGCGGTAGTACATTATCAAAACTAGGAAATTTATGTTAGTCCATTAATAATAACTAAACTAGAGTTTTCACCATTAAAATATCTGCATATGTATATATATATGTAGTTTTTTGCAATCAAGATACAGAACTCTATCACAAAAGAATTCATTCATGCTGTTTATTTGTATTCACTCTGTCCCTGTCCTGTTTTCTAGCAACCACTAGTGTGTTCTTCATTTTTATAGTTTTACTATTTTTGAGAATGTTATATAAATAGAATCATGTGGTATAAAACTGTTAGGGTGCACAAACTTTTTCCTCTACCTTCTTAGGTTCAGTGGCAAGGGGCCTATGAATTAAACTATTGAGAGATTTACAAGAACAAAACCGTATGATTTTTATTAATGTATTACAAGCGTGAGTATTCTCAGAAAAGTGAAGCTCAAAGCAACTGTACTCTAGGGTTCATATTCTTTTTACAAAGGAAAAGTTATAAAAAGTGGGCAAGTGACTAGAAAATATGTGGGGAGGTTAATTTTAAGTTATTTTGGTAAGGTTTGTTTATGCAAATTAATCTCAGTGCCTATTCTGTGTCTCAGGTGAGAAGAGCTGTTCTCCTTTTCCTTGTAAGGGAGACAGGGGCACTTTCACAAAGGGAAATTTATACCCTGCTTTTGGAGAGTTAAAGGGAAGGCAGAGAGCTAACTCTTCCCGTCATGCATTGATTCCTCAGTTCCCTTCAGCTCATATTTTGGGGTTACATACCCTAACCACCTCAATAACTTTTTGAGATTATTTTTACTAGACAGAATTCTTAGTCTGTTGTGTTGTTACAAAATCAGTAGTTCATTCCTTTTTATTTCTGAGTAAGTTTTCTTATTTTTAAATAAAGTTGTCCTATTATTTCTTAAAATGTATTTTATTGATTATGTTATTACAGTTCTCCCACTTTTTTCCTCCCCTTTATTCCCCTCTGCCGTGCACTCCTCTCCCAGAAGCATCCCCCACCCTCCTTAGTTCATGTGCGTGGGTCGTACATATAAGTTCTTTGGCTTCTCCATTTCATATACTATTCTTAACCTCCCCCTGTCTATTACTACTTCTTTCTGCTCCAAATTCTTGATTTCAGTCTTGGTTTTCTTCCATTCACTGTTGGTTCCCTGTATATTTTGCTTTATTTCACTTTGGATAGCCTTCACTTCTTCCTCTATTTTGCAACATTACTCAACCATTTCCGTGAGCATCCTGAGTACCAGTGTTTTGAACTCTGCATCTGATAGGTTGGCTATCTCTTCATCATTTAGTTCTGTTTTTGGAGTTTTGACTTATTCTTTCATTTGGGCCATATTTCTTTGTCTTGGCATACCTGTTATGTTTTAAGGGGCAGAGCCTTAGCTATTCACCAGTGTGGGGCAACACATCCCTGCGTTGTGGCACTATATGTGGGGGCGGGATACTAAAGGGAACAGTGCCGCTTGCTCGGCACCCCACTTTCAGTCACTTTGTCTGCTTCCCACAAGCAAATTAGGCCCTTCTGGTGCTGATTCCCAGGTGGGTGGGTTTATGTACATTCTTTGTGCCTGTGGGTCTCTCCAGCAAATTCTCCTATGAGGCTGAGAGTTTCTCCCACCGCCACAATTCCCACAGATTTTTACAGCCAGAGGTTTTGAAGCTTTATTTCTTCACACTGGAACCCTGGGTTGCATGGCCTGTCTTGGTCTCCAGTTGTTCCTCCTGGTTTATCTGCATGCGAATGTGGGACCGCCTGTCTGCCAGCCACCACCTCACCCACCCGCATCTCCAACCTCAGCCTTGCCATGCATCCTTTCCCCCCAGCTGCCCTTATTGCCCTGCCTACCAGTCTGGATGAATGTTTCTTCTTTAACTCCTTGGTTGTCAGACTTCCATGCAGTTTGGTTTTCTGGCAGTTCTGGTTGTTTTTTGTTTTTAAGTTTGTTGTTGTCCTTCTTTTGGTTGTGCAAGCAGTCAAAATGTATCTACCCACACCTCCATCTTGGCCAGAAGTCCTGTCCTATTATTTTTGAGTGGTATATTTATACATTCTAGATACATTTCTCTTATTATATGTGTAATTTGAAATCATTTTCTCTTAATCTGAGAGTTAATTGTGCTTTCACTTTTTTATGGTGTTTTGAAGTGAAAAAATTTTAAATTTTTTGAAGTCTAGTTTATCTATTTTTCTTTTTTGCTATACTTTATTGTCATATTTAAGAAATCATCTTCTAACCCCATGTCACAAAGCTTGTGTTTTTTCCAGGAATTTTATAGTTTTAGCTCTTAAATTTAGGTACTAAGAGTTGATTTTTAGTAACTGCTATGAGAAGTTCAACCTCATCCTTTTGTGTGTAGAGATCCAGTTATCTCAGCACCACTTGTTGAAAATACTTTTCTTTCCCCAATGGATTGTTGACCCCTTTCGAAAACACAATTGACCATAACTGATAATTTATTTCTAGATTTTCAGTCCTTGTCCACTGATCTATATATCTTTCCTTTTACCAGTACCATATGTTTTTTTAAAAAAATTTTTAAGTATATTGTATTGATTATGCTATTACAGTTGTCCCATTATTTTTTCTCCCCTTTATTGCCCTCCGCCATGCATCCCCCCTCCCTCTAGCATCACCCCGCCTTAGTTCATGTCTGTGGATTGTACATATAAATTATTTGACTTTTCCATGTTCTATACCATTCTTAACCTCCCCCTGTCTATTTTGTATGTACCAATTATGATTCTTAATCCCTACACCATTTCCCCCGTTCTCCCCCATCCTCCTCCCCTCTGATAACCCTCCATGTGGTCTGCATTTCTGTGTTTCTGTTCCTGTTATAGTTTACTTAGTTTGTTTTTGTTTTTTAGGTTCAGTTGTTGATAGTTGTGAATTTGTTGTCATTTTACTGTTCATAGTTATCATCTTCTTCTTTTTCTTATATAATCCCCTTTAACATTTCGTATAATAAGGGCTTGGTGATGATGAACTCCTTTAACTTGACCTTATCTGAGAAGCACTGTATCTGCCCTTCCATTCTAAGTGATAGCTTTGCTGGATAGAGTAATCTTGGATGCAGATCCTTGCCTTTCATGACTTTGAATACTTCTTCCCAGCCCCTTCTTGCCTGCAAGGTCTCTTTTGAGAAATCAGCTGATAGTCTGATGGGAACTCCATGGTAGGTAACTCCCTCTTTTTCTTTTGCTGCTTTTAAGATTCTCTCCTTGTCTTTAAACTTGTGTAACTTAATTATGTTGAGTCTTGGTGTGTTCCTCTTTGGGTCCAACTTGTTTGGGACTCTCTGAGCTACTTGGATTTGCATGTCTAGTTCCTTCACCATACTGGGGAAGTTTTCCTTCATTATTTTTTTAAATAAGTTTTCAGTTTCTTGTTCTTCTTCTTCTCCTCTGGCATCCCTATGATTCAGATGTTGGAACATTTAAAGTTGTCCCAGAGGTTCCTAAGCCTCTCATCATTTTTTTGAATTCTTGTTTCTTCATTCTCTTATGGTTGAGTGTTTATTTCTTCTTTCTGTTCCAAATCGATTTGAGTCCCAATTTCCTTCCCTTCACTGTTGGTTCACTGTACGTTTTTCTTTATTTCACTGTGTATAGCCTTCATTTCTTCCTTTATTTTGTGTCTGTACTCAACCATTTCTGTGAATATCCTCATTACCAGTGTTTTGAACTTTGCATCTGATAGATTGGCTATCTCTTTGTCTCTTAGTTCTTTTCCTGGTGTTTTGATGTATTCATTCATGTGGGCCATATTTTTGTTGTTGTTGTTCCTGCATGCCTGTTATGTAGTTAGGGGCACAGCCTTAGGTATTTGCCAGGGCGGGTCAACTTACTTCACTGCATTGTGGAGCTGTATGTGGGGGAGGGGTCTGAGAGGGAACAATGCCAATTGCTTGGCTCTCACCCCACTTTCAGTCACTTCCCCTGCTACGCACAGGCAAATCGGGCTGTTGTGCTGATTTTTGGGTGGATGGGCTTGTGTATGTTTTAGGACCCCGTGGGCCCCTCCAATGGACTCTCCTGTGAGACTAAGAGTTTCTCCCACCACTGCACCTCCCATAGACTTTTACAGCCAGAGGTTTTGAGACTTTATTTTCCCTGCACTGGAACCCTGGGTTGCATGGTCTGTCTTGGTCTCCAGTTGTTCCTCCTGGTTTATCTGCACGTAATTGTGGAACCACCAGGTCTACCAGCCTCCTCCTCTACCTCCTTACCCGCCTGGTCCACCAGTTGCAGAATTGCCACACATCCTTTCCTCCCTGCCTACCCATCTCTGCCCCTCCTACAAGTGTGGACACGTGTTTATTCTGTAACTCCTTGGTTGTTGGACTTCCATATAGTTTGATTTTCTTGCAATTTTGGTTGTTTTCTGTTCTTAAATTGGTTGTCCTTTTGGTTTTGGGAGGAAGCAAAGTGTATCTACCTATGCCTTCAACTTGGCCAGAAGTCTCCAATGTTTTCTTTTTTAAAAATTTTATTTACTTGTTTAGAGAGAGGGGAAGGGAGGGAGAAAGATAGGGAGAGAAGCATGATTTGTTGCCTCTTGCACACCCCCAGTTGGTGCCCTAGCCCACAACCCAGGCGTGTGCCCTGACTGGGAATCTAACTGGTGACCTTTCAGTTCCCAGGCCAGTACTTAATCCACTGAGCCACCCCAGCCAGGGCCCAGTACCATGTTGTCTTAATTTCTCTTGCTTTGTAATATGTTTACACATCAGGAACTTCTATTCTTCCAGCTTTGGGTTTTTTCAACATTGTTTTGGTATTCTGGGTTCTTTGCATTTCCATATGCATTTTAGGATCAGCTTGTCAATTTCTTCAAAAAAAATAGGAAGCTGGGGTTTTGCCAGAAGTTGCTGAAGCTGTAGATTAATTTGGGGAGTATTATCAGCAAAGCTGAAATAGAGTAAGCAGGGTAAGAGTGACAGGAATTCAAGTTGGAGAGGGAGAAGGCCATGTTACTTATATCTTTTAGATAATGTTAAAAATTTTGGTCTTTTAATGGTATGAGAGAGAAAGACACAGGATTTTTAGCAAAACACTGACCTGGTTCATCTTGTATATTAAAGTAAATGATCTGACTGACTTCTTAATCTGTCTCAGGCTTGTTAACATTTCTACGCCTGGAACTTTGATTTTTTTCTTCTCTTTAAGGGAATACTCTTTCCCTAGATGACTGCTTGATTTGTTTTTTGGGTTTTTTTTGTTTGTTTGTTTGTTTGTTTAGTCTCTTTCTGTTTAAATGAACTGTATTAAAAAGCCTAACGTTCTGACATTTTTTATCCTTCTTCACTGTTTAAAATTTCTCCTTAGTGCCTGTTACCTGGCATACACTATATTTTCTTATTTGTTTATTATTTATATCTTTCTACATGAATTTAAACCTCACGAGAGTGTGCTCAGTAAATGCTTTTGAATGAATAAATGAGCATATTGTACTGCATTTTCTTTAGTTTCACATTTTTAATTTCCAGGAGTTTTTTATTACTAATTTTATCTTCTCAATGCTTACTTTTTATAGCATCTTGTTCTTATTTTATATACAAAATATTTTCATTTTTCTCAAGATATAAATGATAGCTTTTAAAAAGTTTTCTTTTCCATCTAATCTTTTTTTTTTTTTTACTTCAAGTCGTCATGATTCTTTTAGTTTATATATTTAATGCCACAGACTTCTATCAGATGTCTAGTGAACCATGGTGAACTGTTCATATTTAGAATTCAGACACGGAAAAACTAATTGGAATCTGATTAATTGGGTGTGTTGTCAGTTTCTGGACCATATCAGTATCTTTGGGTGTTTCGTTTTGGGCCAATCAGATTTCACACAAAAGTTTATTCTAATTTTCTGCCTGGAGAATATACAGTTGACTCTTAAAGAACACAGCAGTTAGGGGTGCTGACCCCCTGCCTATCCAAATTCTGCATGTAACTTTTAACTTTTTAAAAACTTAACTACTGTTGACTGGAATCCTTATTGTTACAGATGGGGGGAGAGAGACCCAAGTCGAGTGTCTCTACCCTGCCTTGGTTCTTGTTTCACCTGCAAGAGAATAATTCAAGTGAGAGACAAGTATGTTTAGTGGAAATGAGATAGGAAGTTTAATTATACTCTTGAGCAAAAAGCTACAACTGGGCACTTGACTAATCCCAGTGCCCCAGCTCTTTGGTTTCAGGGGGTATATACCTCAGCTGACTTCTAGATTCCCTGTCCTTCTCCCCCCTTGACAATACAGTGCAGCTACGAAGGCTCTCTCTCTCAGTCAGCAAAGACTGTTTCTCCTAGTGAAGTTGTTGCAGAAGCTCCCTTTCCCAGTCAGAGAATCTCAAGGACTACCCCCCTTCCTGTACGATTCCTGCTTGTGGCTTGTGACGTTCAGGACACCCGACAATCTTATCAAACCAAACTCAAGACTACTGAGGTTATTGGTGAGACATGACTTCCTTTTGCTTCCAGCCTCCTGTATTAAGTTCCTGGTTAGATTATAATGGTGAGGTCTCTACCTTTATTTCCCCTGTAGCTGCTCATTCCTAGATGTTACCTAACATTACCACTAACATAAATAGTCTTTTAACACACATTTTATGTTATGTGTGTTATTACTGTATTCTTGCAATAAAGTAAGCTAGAGAAAAGCAAATGTTATTAAGAAAATCATGAGGAAGAAAAAATACATTTGCAGTATTTATTGAAAAAAATGTGTTTATAAGTGGAACTGTGAAGTTCAAATTTGTGTTGTTGGAGGGTTAATTGAATCCCAGCTGCCAGCATTCTGGAGCCAGCTTGGTGAGAGAATTGAGAATTTCTGTTTTCACTGTTTGCTTTGATTTCTGTGTACCATACCTGTCCTCAGCTGTACATGGTGCTGCCCAGGTCACAGATTTTCTCTTTTTATCCTCTTGCTTCGGTAAAGGAGGGATGGTTATTAGGCTACATGGAGCTCAAAGTGCTTTTTAAACCAACTTTCAACTAGTGCTCCTATTTTTAACCAGTGTCTCCCACTGCTTGCAGAGGTGCCAGTACTTGATGCCTCTAGTTCTGGAGCCTTTGAGGAATACTGCAGAGTAAATAGGGATGCTTCTTAACTTTCCCCACAGCCAGTTTAAGGTTTACTGTCAGAAAACAATTTCTATATCTGCTTTCCATATTTCATAAATGTGTTACTGTTGTGTATTAGTATAGTCTAAGTGTTTATTCCTTTAAAAGTTAATGTTTTTATGGGTTTCTGGAAGAATCCAAATATGTTTGCAATCTTTATCTGGAAAGTCCCCTATTACCTCTTTATATTATAATCACTGATAATTTTATCTGTTTTGTGAATTCCTCTATCTTCAGTGCCTAGAATGGTGCTCAGGCCATAGAAGGAGTTTAGTAACTTTGGTGGGCATGTACGTAATAGTGAGACCTCCCAGGAAGGTTAAATATTCCACAGAATGGGATGGCCTAATAGGATTTGAAATGCCTTCAGTAGTATTTGGAAGTTCTAAAATCTAGCAAAGACAAAAGCCTTTACATTATAGTATAATACATTATATCATTTACTGATTGTTAAATGGTTAACAGTATATTCAAAGACATTAGTAGTATGATATGTTAATCTACATGCATGCTTGTATGTAAATGTGCCAGAATCCATAGAAACTTTTTATTTTGAATGAGTAAAACGTTTATCCAAATTGATCAATAATCTTTCTGATGAAACCATTTGCTACTGGTTCAGCATTTTTTCTAAAGTTTTAGTGTTTAAAGTTTCATTTTACTTTTTAAAGCAGTTTAGAGAATGTTGGAGATGACTCAATTAACTAAAGCAAATTGTACTATACTTAATTTTTACAGTGATATATTTGATAATGCCTGGAATGGGAGAACTGGGATTCGCCAGACCAGACTATCAAGTAGCACCTCCTTGCTTGACAAAGATGGGATATTCGCTAATTCAGCTAGCAGCAAACTCTTGGAAAGAGCCCATGGAATTCTCACGTTAGTATTAATCAGTGATGTGGATTGTTTTTTATGACAGGGTTAAAATCTTGGGTGATAAAAGAGGGAGCGATGGTGACATTATTTCATTAGTAAAATTTTGAGTGAAACAAGATTCAAAAATACTTAGCATTTAGAGCTCTGAATCTTAGGCATTATTAAGCTGGTGGATGTTTGTTTTCATCTCACCAAGAGAATCATGGATGAATATACTCATAGTAAAGATTCCTTATTACTCTTTAATGGACTCTATATCCAGAGAGAGAAAAAAGCATTAGCTCTTTTTAGGATTCCTAGTTGTTAACTGCAATTGTCTCTCAATTCTGACAGTCCTAACGAACTGGGCAGGAAAATGTCATACGAACTGGTGAATGGCACCATCTATAGTGATATGTAACACTTACACAAGCCTGCTGTTCCTCATTGCACGGTGGACCAATGAATAGTTCTTAGTTACCTCTATCACCATATTTCAGATAATTCCAAAGCATGTTTTTGGACCACTAGCTAGAGGTGTGGCTGAATTGGATCCCTTAGTGCCTAAGTTATTGCTTCACAGAGTCCTAGACTCAGTTTATGTAAATCTTGTTGTACTTCGGAATTGTAAATTAACTCATTTAATTCTCACAACAGTTCTAAGAGAGAGGTTGGTGGTATTATCATCCTCATTTTACATTGTCACGTAAGGAAACCAAGGCCTAGAAAGCTTAAAATCATACCTTAGTAGGTGAGAGCGCTTAGGTCTTTTGACTTCCCAACCCATGTTCATAGTGTCAGCTTTTATTTCCTTTCTGTTGACATAATTTTAAAAAGACCTCAGTGTAAGTATGATTTTGAGTTATCAATAAGAAAAAATAGAACAAAAGAGAATTTTTAATTTCCAAAAGTAGAAAATCATAAGTTTTAGTGAAAAGTACATTTTAAAATTCATGAAATTAAGCATTTAAAGTCTTGAAGTGACAGAAACAAAACTTCTGTAGTCATAAAAAATTAGAGCCCTATTAATATCCTAAAGAAAATTAAACCTTAGTTTTGAATATATAACATTATGTTATTGATCATTAGGCATAAGCCTTTTTATACCTATATTTCAGAGCAAGGATCTCTTTTTTTTTTGTTCTTTTCCTTGCTTACCTTTCTTCCTAAAGGTGCCTGCTTGGTTGAATCAGACTGTGTTTTCATGTAGATGATCTGTATCTTACAAGTGGATATATAATCTGTTGTTTCAATAGAGACCTTGAAATCATCCATCGCTACAATAGTTTTTTGCTAATGTATAATTTGTCTCTTTAGGAGAAACAAAAACTTCAAATTCAAGCCTGGCCTTCCAAAGGTAGGTATTATGGAAAATCTTTTTTCCATTGGTGTCCTACTTCATAATTATTTTTTCATGACTCATGCAAAAATCTTTAGAAATAAAAGACAGGAAATGCCTTATTTATAACCAAAATAGGGGGATTGTGTGCATTTACTTAATTCCATTTTAGAAGTAAGACTGGTTGTATAAAATGGCCAAATTTAATGGTTCAGGTAGATATTTATTTGTGAGATATCCTATTTCCTAGTGTTTGAAAAGCTTCTGAATAAAATGTAATTTTTTTGAGTAATTGCCTCTTTACATGAAATGTTTTTATTTCTCCTTGAGCCAGATTAAGATCAAGTTCTAAATTTTACTTGATTTTTAAATAACTTCTAATTAGTGCTTTTCTAATTGTTATCATTAGCAGTGGTTAGTTAGGTTTTGCTGTTAAGGTTCATTTAAGCTTAGAGGCCTATGGTCTTTGTTGGAACTCCTTCCTTAGCTCTGCTATTGTAGCACAAATGCATACACAATACATAATCGAATGAGTGACAGTATTCAAATAAAAACTAATGGACACTGAAGTTTGAATTTCGTATAATTTTTTTATATGCCACTAAATATTGTTTTAATTTTTTCAACCATGTAAACCCTATAAAAATTAGTGGCCAGGATTTGGCCCTCAGGCTATAATCTGCCTACTCTGATCTACATTGTTAAGGCAGAGATGGCATTCCCAAAATATTTACTGAATTTACTAAAGAAAGAAAAGTCCTCTTGTACTGTCCCAAAGAAGAAATTCTGCTTCTCTTAACCTTGTTAATGGATGTAATTTCAAAATTTTAAAAGAACTGGAAAAAGAGCTATTTATTCTTATGATTCCCTAGTTTAAGAAAAAGAAAATGAATCTGCCTTTATTATTCCTTCTACCGGAGTCACGTCAGGGTCCCAGGAAAACCGAATGCACGGCTGATGTGGTTTCAGGTCGTGGTGAATATACTTCTAAATTATAAACCACAGATAAAATTTGTATAACTGGTTTGTAAATAATATTCTTACTGTGAAAATATTTTGTGTAGAGAAAAAGAGAGGAGATCATATTTGTTCTTAAACATCTTTATCTGTTCGTTTGTCCTTATTTTTCCTTCACTCTCTTTAGTCTTTTAGTATTTTTAATGCCACCTCTGGGCCTGCTTGTTTGTGTGGTTCTGCTCACTCTCCTCAAGTGCAGAGCTTTTCCTTAAACTTCCTGTGGCGGTCAGCATGAGCATGACGGATGCTCTGAAATAAATAATTCCATTCAATCACCAGTTGCAGGAATCACATCTCTTTCTCTCTCTTTTTAAATTAAATGCAGCTGGTTTTTTGTTTATTTTAGTATTTTATTGATTCAAGTGCATATATTTAATATTTGAGAGGCAACATAGCCTATGGGAGTATAGACTTTGGAGTCAAACTGATCTATATTCAAATTATGGATCTGTTACTTGCTCTGATTTTTGGAGTATTCTAACTTGCCTTAACCTCTGTAATGCAAGGGATAATATACATTAGGATTAGAATATGTGTTTGGTACATGCATGGTTAGCAGTCAAATAGTAAGTATTTCTTCGTATTTTCCATCAGAACATTTAGAACTGAATTTATGGCTTATCTGTATACATACATATATGCATGATATATGGTTTCTTTAGGAGCCACGTTCTTCATCTGACTTTCATACGCTTATTTAAATATGTCTCATTTTTTCTAATTAATACATGGTTTGCTTGTTTCTTTCAGTTATTTCAGATCAAGGTAAGACAGGTATATATTACTACAAATTAAAGTGGCAGATCTTACATCCTCATTGACTGTGGTCATTTGCTAAACAAGGTATTTCTGTAACATAGTTTTATATATGCTGTGGAAAGAAGCAACAGAAGTAAAAACCTGAATTTTCTTTTTCTTTTGCTCTTTGGTGAAACCTGTAGCCTCTTTCATATCTTGCTGTATGAAGCATTATTGCGTGCATCAGTGCAACTTCTGTAGCTGCTGGAAACAAGATTCAGTCACCTGTGTCCAGGGCACCTCTAGTACTTCCTTTTATTGACATGGGGGGGGTTTAGAGTGCTTTACTTCTACTGCAATTCCAGACAAGTAAATATAAGCAAATATTTAACAAATATAATGTTCAACAGCTCTTAACCCTCTGTTAATACAGCTCTCTTTTGATAGTACTTTACTTTTTCTCTTAGAATTTTTCCAGTCATACCTTGAATCTGTCACTTCTATTGAATCTACTTTTCTCACGACCTATCTTTTAATTTCCAATCTTTTACTGAACGTTGCCCTGTTGTACATTTTTGATACCCTGCTCATCTCTCATACTTGATCCCCGAGTGATTTTAGTGTGTCCCTTCCCTGCTAAATCTTTAGTCACTCAGGCTCAAAACAAAGTTAATTTTAGTCCTCTTTAACACGAGCAGTATCTTCTTTTTAAAAATAATTTTTAAAATATTTTCAATTATAGTTAATATTCAAAATTATTTTAATTTCAACAATATACAACATAGCTATATAACTTAGTAATTTGACATTTATATACTTTACAAAATAGTCCCCCTGATAAGTCTAGGACCCATGTGACACCATACCTAGCTATTACAGTATTACTGACTATGTTTCCTATGCTGCACTTTACATCCCTGTGACTGCTTTTATAACTGGCAATTTGTGTATCTTATTCCCTTCTTTTTCATCCATTCCCCCATCCACCTTTTGGCAGCCATCAAAATGTTTTCTGTACGTAGAGTTTGTTTCTGTTTTGTTTATTCACTTGTTTTAGTTTTTATGATTTTACATATAAGTGAAATCCTATAGTATTCATCTTTCTCTGTCTAGACTTATTTCACTTAGCATAATACTCTCCAGGTCCATCCAAATTTTTGCATACAGCAAGCTTTCATTCTTCTTTATGGCTGAGTAGTATTCTCTTGTATTTATGTATCATGTCTTCTTTATCTACTTGTCTATTGATGGGCACTTGGGTTGCTTC
Organism: Tonatia bakeri; assembly: GCA_004024845.1. Lineage (NCBI taxonomy): Eukaryota > Metazoa > Chordata > Mammalia > Chiroptera > Phyllostomidae > Tonatia > Tonatia bakeri. Next base: position 12,808 of record PVIA01012869.1, read on the forward strand.
CATATGTTGCCTCTTGTAAATAATGTTTAATCTTTATTTTTCTAACACCTTGCATAGCAAGCAGTAAATAGTTTGTTAAAAATGAGCTGATTAATTTAGTGGAATAAACTAAACAGTGAGGATG
>PVIA01012869.1:13031-35459 GCA_004024845.1 Tonatia bakeri
TCTCTGTGCTTGGTTGTACTGTGTTACTAGTATGTACTTAGAGCCTGATCTGTAGTAATTACTCTGAGTATTTGCGATTGATCTGGTCATGGTGGTTTTATGGGCAGAAAACTGGTCTCCAGCTGCTGAGGAAACATTCCTCAAAATAATTAGTTGCTAACTATTCATTCATTCAACAAATCTAATATTTATTGAAGACCTATTCTGTACCAAACACTGTTCTAGGCATTAGGGGTACAGGGATGAACAAACAGTCTGATCAGAGTCCTTGCTTTCCTTTAGTTATTTTCTAGAGAAAAAAAATGCAGGTAAGCAAATAAGTGAAAAGATAATTAGACAATATGATGTGCAAAGAGGAAAGTGAAATGACCTGTTGATCTAGAGGTGGGCTATTCCAGCCCAGGCTAGTGTGGCTCAGTTGGTTTTGTGTTATCCTGCAAGCCGAAAGGGCTGTGGGTTGGCTGCTGCTCAGAGCACATGCCTAGGTTGCAGATTAGGTCCCCAGTTGGGGCATGTACAGAAGCCAGCCAGTCGATGTTTTTCGCTCACAACAATGTTTCTCTCGTCTCTTTCTCCTTATCTTTCCTCCTCTCTAAACTCAAAAACTTAAAAAAGAAAGTAAAGGTGGGCTACATTTTGGATGGGTAAGCCAGAACTTCATGAGAAAGTTCTGGACATTCAAGCAATAAGTTAAATGCCAAGAAAAATCAAGCCATATAAAAAGATCTAGCTACAGAGTATTTTAAGGAAATGAAAAGGTTAGAAAGAATTTTATGTAATAATACAAGTGGTGTTTTTAAAAATACTTCTCCACTTAAACTTCTTGAAGGAAAGGACTTTTTAAAAAATAGTTATTTGTATTTTCCACTGTCAATGTGATAGATGCTTTTCACATAGTGACAAATGTTTATTAATTAATTTTACTATCACTTTAAATATGGTTTACAAAATGAAACCATTATTTCCAAGGTCTTTTTCTTAGAAGTATCTTAAATGTTTGGGGTAATTATTTTAGGTTTCAGTGCTAATTTGTTTTTACTGATGGGTAAACTATAGAATTATTTTAATTAGTCTTAGTATGTAAAATTATTTTTTCTTAATATACAATGATTTTTTTGTAAGAGTTTAAAAATGCTAATAAAAATCTCTCAAATTCAATGTACACACACCATTTTATATATATGTTATTATTTTACATGGTTTTTTTTTTTTTGGTCAGTAGTATTTGCAAATATTTATCCATGTCAGGAAATACAGCTTTATGGTGGCTTTTTAAAATTTAATTTCTTGGGGTAACACTGGTTAATAAAATTATATATGCCTCTGGTATGTAATTCTATAATACACCAATTATATATTGACCCCAAGTCAAGTCTCCTTCCATTACCATTTATCCCTTCATACCCTCTTCTACCTCTCCCTACTTTCTTACTCTCTGTTTATGGTTGTTTTATGAGCAATATAGTACTGAGTTATGTGGATGAAGCATACTTTATGGAAAGAAGTCCATATAAATGCATATCTCTGTTCATAGTTTGTGGTTTGTCTTTTTTCAGTTTTTGAAATACTTTGTCACAATTAGCATGCAGATCTTATTTGACAATTTTCTTAAATAAGTATCTAAAAGTAACATTGCTAAAAGATGAAATTAAAAAATAAAAATGAAAGTGACATTCTTTATTAATAAGGTTATACTGATTTGCATTCCAAAGACAGTACATATGAATGCTTGTTTTCCCAAGTCCTCATGCATGTTGGATTTTGTCTGTCTTTGTTGTATTTGTCAGACGTGCAGAAAATCTCTTTAAAAAGAAAATGTTTCTTTGCTTACAAGTGAGATTGATTGATTGTCATTATTTTGTCATTTATGCTTTATTTACAAATTGCATATTCAGGCCTCATTTTTTATCAAGGGATGTATTTTTTTAAAGCATTTCTTACCATTCTTATATATAGGTAATGAGTCATTATCATTGTTGGAAATATTTTTTCTTAGTTTCACTTATTTAAATACATTTTGTATTTATTGCTACTTGAAAGTTTTTATTTTTTAATGTTTATATTGTCTAGATTAATACCTGTAGACTTAAATTTACTGTGCCTTTAACTCAGTCTCGTGCTTCTCATATAGTAAAACTTTTACCATTTCTTCAATAACTATGTAAGTTGTACATCTGTATAGATATATATTTTTTTATTGACATACTCACTGTCAATGATTGGCTAAAAACACTCCCATAAGAATTTCCATTAAAGATGGTGGCACAGATAAACGGGGCTTGCCTCCTTGCACAACCACATCCAAATTACAACTGAACTGTAGAACAACCGTCATTCAGAACTGTCAGAAAGTCAGCTGCATGGGAGTCCTACAACTATGGAATTAAAGAAGAAATCACATTGAGACTGGCAGGAGGGGTGTAGATGAAGAGTGGGCTGGTCCCACACTCATGTGTGGTAAATAAAAATTGGTAGGGATATCTCAGAAGCAAAGGGTCCCCGCCCCACAATAGGCCACCCAGCCCAGGGTTCTAGTGAGTGAGACAAGTTTCCACAACTTCTGGCTATAAAAACCAGTCAAAATTGTGGAAGACAGAAACTGTTGGACTCCCTGCCAGTTTCTCTTATCGGGCCTGCTCACAAATATACTCAGTTTCACTTCTTCTGAGCTCCAGTGCTGGAGCAACAGATTGGAAGGCATCAGAGACATATGGAGAGAAACTGAATTGTCCTTCATCATGATGAGAGCTGGAGGGACAGCTTTCTCTCAGACAGAAGTGCTGGCAGAGGCCATGGTGCCTTTTCTGAGCCCTCCCCCCCACAGAGCTACAGAGCGGGCACCATATCTGAGGGCACCATATCTGAGATCCCATCAACCTGGCTCACACTCTTTGCCCCACCCAACATTCAGGCCCACCCAAGCTGTTTCTAATGGCTTTTACATATGAATGGCTTGTCTCTGCCCACAATTCACATTTTTCTAAATTCTCTTAACAAGCAACATCTAGCATCAATATGGCCTATAACTCCCCTTTAGATGCCCCAGGCTTGGCATTTGCAGCACCCAGCCTTGGCTCACAGCTTGTACCTCTAAGCCCGGTACAAGTAGCAGCCATCTGCAGATTGCCTTGTAGCTAATTCTGCGTAATCCTGGACAGAACATAGGTGGTGGCTGACTTTGTATGTGCCAACAGCAATCAAGGGCCAACTGCAAGAGGAGGGTGTACACAGCCCTCACAGTGGGTGCTACTGGAGGATCCATCTTGGATAGTAGGGGAGGCTGTGCCACTGGACCCAACAGAACACCTATTACATTAAACAACTCTGTGAAGCCTGGGAGATGTAATAGTGCTACCTAGAATATAAAACCACACACATTGAGGCTGCCAAAATGAGGAGACAGACATGGCTGGCCCAAATGAAAGAACAGAAAAAAAACTCCAGAAAAGAACTAAACAAAATGGAGACAAGCAGTCTGTCAGATGCAGAGTTTAAAACACTGGTTATAAGGATGCTCAAGGAACTTAGCGAGGACCTCAGCAGCATAAAAATGATTCAGTTAGAAACAAATGATGCACTAATTAAAATTAAAAAAAAATTTACAAGGAGGCAACAGTAGAGTGAATGAAGCCCAGAATCAAATCAGCAATTTTGAACATAAGGGGGGCCAAAAACAACCAATCAGAACAACAAGAAGAAAAAAGAATATTAAAAATGAGGATAGTGAAGGGAGAATGTTGGACAACTTCAAGTGTTTCAACATTCATGTCACAGGGTGCCAGAGGAGGAGAGAAAGAACAAAAATTGGAAACATATTTGAAAAAAACGATGATAGAAAACTTCCTTAACTTGGTGAAGGAAATAGACCTTCAAGTCCAGGAAGCACAGAGAGTTCCAAACAAGATGGATCTGAAGAGGCGCACACCAAGACATCATAATTAAAATGTCAAAGGTGGAAGACAAAGTAAGAATCTTAAAAGTAGCCAGAGAAAAGCAGTTAGTTATCTGCAAGGGAGCTCCCATAAGGTTGTCAGCTGATTTCTCTTGCTTCACGGTCTGGCACTGAATCCACTGAGCCGTTGATTTCTCAAAAGAAACTTTGCAAGCTAGAAGGGATTGCCAAGAAATATTGAAAGTGATGAAAAAAGGACCTACAATCAAGATTAATCTACTCAGCAAAGTTACCATGTAGAATCTAAGGGAAGATAAAGAGCTTCCCAGACCATAAAAAGCTAAAGGAGTTCATCATCAATAAACCATTATTATATGAAATATTAAAGGGTCTTCTTTAAGGAGAAGTTCAAATTTTGAACAATAAAATGGCAAAAAATACATATCTAACAGCAATTGAATCTTAAAAAACAAAATAAACAAGCAGAACACAAACAGGATCATAGATTAGTTTGATGGTTGTCAGATGGGAGGGGATTAGGGTGATGGGCAAAAGCGGTGTAGGGATTAAAGAAGTACAAATTGGTAGTTACAGAATAGTAATGCGGTTGTAAAGTACAGCATAGGGATTAGAGTAGCCAAAGTACATATATGTAGGACCCATGAGTGTGGGGATTGTCTGAGGGAGTGGGGGGGTGCTGAGTAGAGGTGGATGAAGGGGAGAAATTTGGGAAAATTATAATAGCATAAACAATAAAATAGAATTTTTTTAAAGCTGCCACATACTTTATTAATATTTTATATTCTTTAGTTGTTTTATGTATAACTTTTATCTTATTATTAAGATTATTAGCACATCAGGATGAGGGTTGATAGGGACTATATTTTCTTTTTCTGTGTTTATGGCAAATCTGATATAGCCCTGGGATTGAATTTAATTTGTCTCTATGAGTTAGGATTCAGTTACAGATAACAGTAGTTACTGTAGATATTTTTATGTAGAAAGGGACTTAATTCAGATAGGTGCTTACAAAATCATTAGAAGTGTTAGAGTTTCAGAGTATTAAAATAACAATGCAGAACTGACCAGAGCTGTCATCAGAAAGTTGTAGCTGCTGACTCCAGGGTAATTCAGGGTTCTGGATGAGGCTGCCTGCAACTGTTGACCCCAGGGCCAAAGTGCCCTTAGTAGAGTAGCAGTGTTTGGTTAGAAAACTAGCCCACAAGTGAAGCACTTCTGTTTACATGCTTGTCAGCGGAAACAAGCTACTAGCCAAAGCCTCTGCCTCATTATACCTTCCCAGGTTTGTGTGTGGGAATTTAATTGATAAACTTAAATCACTCCCAGAGCCTGAGGTTCTAGAGAGTTTGGGGAAAGTAGTTTTCTTTTTAGATGGAGAGCTTCTACAGGAAAGTGGAAGGAGGGTAGAATGGATGTTGAATATCAGTCTCCCGTATTTACCGCTGTCATTACACATAGGAAATAATGAAAACTGGCTTACAGTTTTGTTTTTCCTATTCCTAGTTTAATTTATGTGAAGAATTTGGTTTTCCCACTCTTTTTCAGCACTTGCTAGAGGTAAATTCTCTAAAGCACCTGACAAGACTGACCCTGCAGGATCGAATTACCAAGTCGCTTCTTCATTTGCACAAGAAGAAGAAACCTCCCAGTATCAGTGCTCAGTTTCAGGTTATTTCCTATTTTACTTTTAACAAAGAGGAATCTGTTTCGTTCAGATTGACACTGAAAGGTCAAAATGATTGGCAAGATGCCTGAATGGGACAGGATTCATCTGACTAAAAGCCGTAGTCATTTTGCTTTTCAGAAATAAACCTATTTCTGTGTATACCACTCATTTTTGCATATTTTGACAACATTGTTTATATTTATAAATTGTTACCAGTTTGGAATGGAAGAAAATGCTCATTATATTGCTTTGTATTGCAGGCCTCATTAAACAAGCTGATGGAGACACTTGGTCAAGCAGAACCATATTTTGTAAAATGCATTCGCTCTAATGCAGAAAAGGTAAAAATGTCCTGTAAATTAGAGCTTCTCAGCTTACTTCAAACAAAGTTTTAAATTCTTTCTAAGGAGAGTAAGTGGACAGGAAGAGTTAATCTATAATCTTTTTTAGGCAAACAGTATTTTATATTTTCTATGGATATTTTATTGTTGTTAATTTAGCATCTACTAGAATTTGAGAAGCAAATACCTCTTGAAATTCCATCATAAAATAGAGTTTTACAGAACTTTTGTTACCCTGAGATTAATTCCTCTTGTTTGTATATACACTGTCACTCCTAAAGAACTTGCTTGTCATTTTTCATGTGGATAGATTCTTAGCTTTATAAAATAGGGAAGATGCTATGGATATTCTTTATTCCTTCCTATTTTCTATGACAGTTCCCCTATGACAGAGATTTGCAGAATATAGCTAATAAGTGTAAACATTTGTCATCTTTCTTTATGTTCATCATAGGAAAATAGTTCCTAGCCTGAGAAGCTAAAATGTGTAGAAATTATGTTCAGCTTTCTTAATTCTTGAGAAGCAGTCTCCAACTCTGCTGTCTATTAGCTTTGTGACTTTAGACAAGTTAACCTTTCTGGAGCTTAAATATTTTCACTCATTTAAGATCATACATGTTTATAGGACCTTATAATGTTTTGTGAGTATATATGAGCTGATACCTGTAGCTTACATAAAATGTTCCTAGCCCATGCTAAGTGATTAGTAAATGTAGCTATTTTTTAAGTGACTAAAAGGAAATCATTTTATTTATAGTTAAAAAGAAGTTTGAGTCCCTATTATTAAGTGAGACCTTGCTATACAAAGGGTTCAATTAATGAAGTATTTCAGAGTACAGAATAAATAATAAATAAATATCAACTATTATTATTATTTAACATAAGGGGTTAAAGTTGTCCATTAACATTTTTCCCTTGACAGCTAGCTGGTATGCCCCATCTGTTTGCAGGAAAATGTTTGGTATTGCCTTAGGGAATCATTGAAAATAGTATTTAGAGTAAATAGGGAGAAATATCTGAAGCTCCAGATCCATCTTGTTTTGAATGTCTGCAGACATGCCTGCTAAGATACCTAGGAGTGACTGGGTATTGTGACTAGTGAGGAGTGACTGTCTCCCATTAGCTTTTCCCTCTCAATGCCTATACAATGAAACCATTAATTGTTAGGGACCATAGGAATTTTTTATTTTTCAGTGTGTCCTACCAGTATCATCAGCAGACAGTATTTAGGGAAATAACCTACTCTTAACCTTGCACTGGTCATTAAAAGAAGAATGTGGCAGCTCTCCGTTTACTAAGGCATCTGGTAAAATGGGGCAGGTGGTTTTCTGAGTGAGATTAGAGATAAAATTGTAACTCAAAACAAAAATATGGACATTCTTGACCACATATAAATGGGCTAGTCTTGTTACTTATTTTATAGTGACTACTATGTGGCGTTCTCTTTGGGCAGCTACATTCCTTTTGAGCTTTGAAGGTCCTTTCCCTCTATAATTAGAGAAGCCTGAAAACCTGGTTTCTTTTTTTTCCCCCAGGGTCAGGCAGTCAGATCTTTTCTGAAGCTGCCCACTGGGGAAGTAAGATTGTCCTGTCATCTCTGCTATATCTTAACCAGACAGCCTTCAGTCAATTCCTACATAGTCAAAAGTTAATTATACTTACAAGGCAAACATTAATTTGGAGATCTGTTGTTCTTGGTTAATTTTTTTTTCTATATGCTTTATTTTAGCTGCCATTAAGGTTCAATGATTCCTTGGTACTTAGACAGCTTCGGTATACTGGGATGCTGGAGACAGTTCGAATTCGCCAGTCAGGATACAGCTGTAAATACTCCTTCCAGGTATACTTTTATATTGATCTTTAAATACATATGCACATCAGGTAAATTATTCCTGTCTTATATTCTGTTTGGGGCTCACTTTTTATTTGTCTTAACTCTTCCTTTCATCCCATCTTTTGGATACAGAGTTACAGAGGCAGAGAGCACTCATTTCCATTGAGTGGCACCGCTCTCATTAAGCTTGGGTTGTAATGGTATCTCGTACTTGGCTATTCTCATTTGATCTGAATGTTTCCTAATAATAAATTTACTCATCACATAGCAGTTTTCACAGTAATGATTTCAATAATTGAAATAGTTCAATCAGAACTGTCTAATTCAAAAGAAATTATTCCATTTGGCTTTTCACTCAAGTTTTCTCAGCAGGATTTTCTTTTGTAGGAAGCTGCCAGCCAGGCTCATAGTTCCTCTCATGAGTACTGCTGCTATGGGTGTAGAAACTATATTGAAGCTTTTCAGCAGTTGAGCAAGTTTTTGAAACTGTTACTAAAAGGGGAAGTCTCATTCTCAGTTATCTCCTGTAATGATTGCCTCCTTGGCTTATTTTTCTGCTAAAAATTGCTGATTCTTGTTAAATAACTTTTTCTTTGGTTTTCAATACAGCTTTCTCAAAAGTGATGATTAATTTCTACCTCTCTCTTCTTCTCCTATTCCCTTTTGATAACAAGATACTATATAGAACTCACTATCCCCCTCCCCATTTTATAAATTAACCTTTTGCAATATTTTGAGTTAACAAGTACTTCCTTAGTTTCCTCTATGTCAAAGAATGAGGGAAGGATTAATAAAAGGATCATTAGCTAGCATTTGGGATCTTGTTTATATATAATGCTCTTTTGACTTTATAACATTTTCTTTTCATTTTTCAGGATTTTGTGAGCCACTTCCATGTTCTTCTTCCTCGAAATATTATTCCATCCAAATTTAGCATTCAGGATTTCTTCAAGAAAACAAATATTAATCCAGACAATTACCAAGTTGGAAAATCCATGGTGAATATATATACAGCGCTTGTCTAAATTGAATGTATTTTTGTATTTAAATAATAATGACAATCTGCCTATCAGAACATTTTGTAAAAATATAGTGTACTTAGCCCTGGCTGGTGTAGCTCAGTGGATTGAGCGCGGGCTGCGAACCAAAGCATTGCAGGTTCGATTCCCAGTCAGGGCACATACCTGGGTTGCAGGCCATGGCCCCCAGCAACCACACATTAATGTTTCTCTCTCTCTCCCTCCCTCCCCTCTCTAAAAATAAATAAATAAAATTAAAAAATATATATATAGTGTACCAGATGTCATAAGAAAAAATAATATAATCAATATTAAAGAGCTTCTGGTGAATTCTCCAGTTGTACTTAAATTTTTAACCACTTAAAAACCGTCTCTCCCTAGTGTTCTGTAATCTCAAAATTCTATTTGCCCAAAGTTACCTTTTCCTGATTTACCTGTTTTCCCTAATTTGTCATTTACTCTTTCTGTCATCCTTTTTCTAGTTTCTTAGGGTAGAAACCATATTCGGCTTAACCTTCACTTTAATTCTTTTACAAAGTTCTGGGGTTTTGGGGGGGCGGGTTTCCCTTACAGATGATTATCACATCTCTCCTCTTCTTCATTGATACTTCTTCCATATTAGTTCTGTTTGTTTACCTCTCTCTTATATTTCTCTTATAGTAAACAGATTTCTCATCTGGTTCCAGTCTATTTATTATTCTATTTAACTCACTCTACCCATTGTATCAAAATCATCTTAATGTACTTCTTTCTTTATGTTGGTTTCCTGCTCAATAATAATCCCATGATAACCTCATTAAATTCAAATATCTTTCTCGTTTTTAAGAATCTCCATATTGTAATTTTAAACTATTTAATATCTTCATTGTGAAAATTAAGTGTTTCATTTCCTCCTATATGTGCTTTTATCATTATTTTTAACTCCTTGTTTTGCTCAGGTGGGGTCCTCTGTCTCTTACCCTTATTAGTTTGCTGTTTTCCTCTTTGGGTATCTAATATCTGTGTGCTTTTTAAAAAATATTTCATTTTTGACAAAAATGATGGGTAATAGGTTAATTAGTTTGATTGTGGTAGTCATTTTACAATGTATACATACATAAAAACATCATATTATTTACCTTAAGTTTATACAGTTTTTCATATCCACCTGCTCTTAAAGGTGAGTGCCAATCCTATTTCCTAAGGGACCATGTCTAAGTTATCTTTGTACCCTCCTAAATTCCCACAGATATTTTTAATAGAATGGAGTAAATAAATAAACTGATTAATAGTTTTTGGCAGCAAGAAGCCTTTGATGCGTACTGGATTTCAGAAAGACTTATCATTGATTTATTCATGTTGTGATCAAACTTGAAGATATGTGGTTCTCTACTTTTCTTCACCCTACTTCAACATCCGTGAAAAATATGACATACTACCAGTAGTACATTGGCTTATGGTGGTGGTGAATTTTCCAGGGGAATAATGTGTCCTAATCTCTGACACTGGGATTTTTGTGCACATGTGTACCTTAGCATATCACTGTCTATATTCTAATGTCTTCTTTCATTTTGAGAATGACTGCTTTGGATAAATTGATGGAAATATTTATCAGTACTGCTTTACACATCTGACACTGTATTTGTTCTTTTCTAAAAATGCTTATGACAGAAGGGATGATTAATGAAATAAATTTCTCATTTCTTTTTAAAAATATTTGTTTTTATTAATTGAGTTTAGAGGGGGTCTGGGAATGAAAGGACAGAGGGAGAGACAGAGAGAGAAACATCAACTTGTTATTCCACTTACATAAGGCATTCATTGGTTGCTTCTTGTATGTGCCCTGACTGGGGATCAAACCTGCAACCTTGACATATCTGAATGGTACTCTAACCAACTGAGTTACTTGGCCAGGGCTTATGTCTTCTTAAATTGTGTTTTTCATCTTCTTCCTCCTGGTAGGTGTTCCTGAAGGAGCAGGAACGACAGCACCTACAAGATCTGCTTCACCAAGAGGTGCTCCACAGAATCATATTGTTGCAACGATGGTTTAGGGTCTTGCTCTGCAGGCAACATTTCCTCCAACTGAAACAAGCATCAGTTATCATCCAGGTGGGAGGCAAAGGATTCCTTGCATAAGATTGGCTAGTTTATTTGGCTCCCCCCTCCCCGCCCCCAGTAACCAGAACTATTTTACTATGAAATAAGAATGTAAACTTCTTCAGGGATATGAATGTGACGTACTCATTTTTGAAATGTTGATAGCACTGGAAAGATTACCTGGCTTATAATAATAAACTATTAATAAATATCAATGGGGTTGAATTTAAATTAAATCAAATTTATAGTTATAATGGCTTTTGGGGTATAATTAGGTAGGGGCAAAGGAATATTTGCCTTAATTTTTGTTGACATAGTTATATTTAATAGTTTTCTGAATGATATTTGAGAGTTATACTTACATTGCTGTTATATACTCATCTTGGTCTACAGGTACCTTATTTTATATTTATCTGTTTTATTTTCTCCATCATCAATGTATATGATAGCTATTTCCATAGGACCTTTTGTGTTTGTACAAGAAAATCTTTAATATCTTAATTTCTGTAATGTGTATATGTTGACCTTAAGCCCAATTAATATCAGCAAGCTGTAGTATGAGAATAATTTGTAATTTGTTAAAATTAATTTGTAGGGCATGAAAGCATCAAAAATTTTAAGTTATTAAGTTCTATAATTAACTTTATTGAGGTTATATTATCTAAAATATTTGTTTTAACCAAGCATATCAAGAAAAGAAAAATTTTTTAATCACCCACTATTTAGCCACTTACCTGTTAATTAAGACATAAGAAATTTACTCTTTTTTCCTTTTTCTGTGAAAATGTGGTATAAGATATGACAAGTTCTGTTACTACTTTGTCTTTACCTTAGCGATTCTGGAGAAATTACCTGAATCAGAAGCAAGTCATCAGAGATACAGCTGTGCAAAAAGATGCTTTAGTTATAGCTAGTGCGGCTACTGTCCTCCAAGCTTCTTGGCGTGCTCACTTAGAGAGGCAGCGGTATCTGGAGCTCCGGACTGCAGTCATCATCATCCAGCAGAAATGGAGGGAGCACTACAGGCAGAAGCAAAGGGCTGCTATTTGTATACAGGCACAATGGAAAGGCTATAGGGAAAGTAAGAGGTATCACGAGCAAAGGAACAAAATTATCCATTTGCAATCAGTATGTAGAGGATTCAGAGCAAGACAGAGGTAATCTTTGTTGTTATAATAATTCTCTCTGCTGAAATATACGTTGTTTATACTTCTGCTCTAATGCTTGCTTAACTTGTATTAGAACTGTTTACATGCAGTGTGTCTTCTGTACTAAACTGTGATACTCCTAGCAATTTTAACCTGCATTGTGTGGGATATAATAGAAGCTAAATAAGTGTTTATTGAATTAAATTGGATTGAAAATCTGTGGTTTACAGTTATAACTGCTAAGAGTTAACTTTTACATTAGGTTGAGTCTTTAAAAATTGGCAATATTCAACTGTTTTTACTTTTAGAAACTTTAATTTTATTTTTAAGGTTTACCTTAAAATAAGGATATTAGTAAATGAGAGCTTTACTTCTGATTTTATTATTTTTTTAGTAGAATGCCCAAGTAGGAATAATTCACTTAATGAAATATAATCTCACTCATGGAAACAGAATTATGAAATGTGCAACCAAGTTAATTTGAGAAATACTTAGATGTAATTAAAAAATTTTGAGACTCTTCTCTCCAGTGGTAACCAAGACCTAGATCTAACATACTTCTTTTTAATTTTTATATAGATTTAAAGCTTTAAAAGAACAAAGACTAAAAGAAACAAAAATAGAGCTTGGATTGATAAATACTGAGCCATATGGTTCTGTGAAAATTCATGGTTCAGACCCTTCAGAATGGGAGGATTGTTCCTTTGACAACAGAGTAAAAGCCGTAGAAGAATGTAAACCTGTGACAGAGAGCAATCAATATAATTCAGTGGACTGCTGGAAGGAGTCCCCAAACAAGCGACAGGAGAGAGCCAGAAGCCAAAGTGGTGTGGACTTGCAGGAAGATGTAATTGTAAGAGAGAGACCCAAGTCCTTGGAGGATCTCCACCAGAAAAAATTAGGACGTGCCAAAAGAGAAAGTCGGAGAATGAGAGAACTAGAACAAGCTATATTTAGCTTAGAATTGCTGAAAGTCCGTTCTCTTGGTGGTGTATCTCCTTCAGAAGAACGCAGATGGTCTACGGAACTGATGCCCGAGGGTCTTCAGTCCCTTCAGGGTACACCTGATAGTGAAAGCTCTCAAGGAAGCTTGGAACTTCTGAGCTGTGAGGAAAGCCAAAAGTGCAAACTAGAGTCCGTAATTTTAGATGAAGGAGACTTGCAGTTTCTATCACCTGAGATATCTAGAAGTAAAAAATTTGATTCCCAGGACAACGCCCTCAGTGCGTCAAGTGAGACTAATGGTACATTGATTCAAAAGGGGGCACCCTCTGAATCAGTGCATTTGAAGAATGGGACTATGAAGGAAAAACTGGTGTGCAGTTCTGAATCTATTACCTATAAGCCACCCCTGAGAGACCCCTTTATTTCCAGTAGTCTGCCTACATTTTTTTATATTCCTCAACAAGACCCACTAAAAACAAGTTCCCAATTAGACACAAGTATCCAGAGAAACAAACTAATAGAAAGTGAAGAAACACTTCCAGTTCTTACTTTAGATATCAACAGGGAAGCCAGAAAGTATCACTTCTCAGGAGAAAATCAAGTTGTTGCTTCTTGGAATACAGATTCTTCTAATACTGTGCTTAAAAAGTTGGAAAAGCTCAACACTGAGAAGGAAAAAAGGCAAAAGCAATTGCAGCAACAGAATGAAAAAGAGATGATGGAACAGATTCGCCAGCAAACAGATATTTTAGAGAGGGAGCGTAAAGCTTTCAAGAGAATTGAAAAACCAAGAATTGGGGAGCCTTTCCCAGTATCATATTCCCATCAATCAAAGCAAAGAGTAGAAAGGCCATCCTCTCTCCTCATCCTGAATACCCCAAATAAGGAAGAATCCGATGTACGAGGGCCTCCATCAATAACTGTAAAAGATGCAGCTCTTGCCCCAAAAGACAGTTCCTCCGCTCACTTACCCATGCAGGATCAAACCGTCTTCCTGTGCTTTGAAAGAAAAGGAGGCCCATGTCAATCTAGTGCTGTCGATCACTTGTCCAAGGCAGACAGAAGGTGCACCCAACTGAATGTAGCCTGTAACCTCTCTAATAATCACGTTTCAAAAAAAGAACACTTTAGGCGAACTCAGGCCTATGGCCACAAATCTAATGACCCTCCCAGAGATGGAACTACTAGGGCCATTTTCTACACACCAAAGGAAAATTCGAGTATTCCCCTGTAAGTGAAATGTTTATTGTTTTTTATGTATAAATGGGAAACTTTTTGGAGAATTTTATAGGCATGTCTCAGAAATGTTGAGGGTTCAGTTCCAGACCACTGCAGCAAAGTTAGTATCACAATAAAGTGAGTCATCATCTCTTTTCTGATGGAAAGTCATACTTTAATTTTAAAAATGTTATTAAGGTGCCTTGATCAGCCTCAACTCTTTGTATGGCTCTCTCTACTCAAATTTGCCATTTTCTCTGCGTGAAAAATTTCCATACTTGTTGACTCTCCCAGCCACTTGAAATTGGATGTAATTATACCCTAAGAATTGACTAAGCACAGATAGCAATTTTTGGTTCCTTCCCATTAAGTGAGAAGGGTAATACAGTGCCAGTAAACAGAGGAGATTTTCAGCAAATGCTGGTTGCCCTACAGCTGTTTCATGAAGCAGTCCAAGCTCATTAGTTTCAGGCTTTAAAGTTAATGTGCTTTGTAACAGCTGATGGCCTATTTTTTGTTTTTTATTAAGTTAGTTATACTTTTTTGCTGTAAAAAATGTAATTTAACATCTTAACTATTTTAAATGTATGGTATAGTAGTGTTAATTATATGCACATTGTTGTGTAACAGATCTCTAGAACTTTTTCATTTTGCAAAAACAAACTCAATTACCCATTTTACAACTCCCCTTTTTTCCTTTACCCCAAATCCCTACAAACCACAGCTCTCCTTTCTGTTTCTAAGAGTTAGACTATATTAGATACCTCATAAGTGGCAAATCTTTATAGTAAATTTTATTAACTAGTTATAGCCACAAGAAAAGCTTTTGTTGTTGTTTTTCCACTTTTTTTATTACTGTTCAAGTACAGTTGTCTCCATTTTAAGAAAAGCATTTCTTAAGTAGTACATAAAATATTTGATGAAGTTTAAGATATTTGTATTAAGTCTTTGTATACAGTGGATTCTTTCAGTTCTTGCGGGAGAATGTCACTGTTTAAATGAAAGGTGAGGGCTATATTTTAGGGCTAAAAATTAAATTTCATATTAACTATGAAATGACTTTTTTCTCTTATCTCTTAAGTTTTTAATCTTTCTGCCTTTAAAACTGTATACAGATATTATAGAAACCCTTTGTAAATGTGAGCAAGATATCATTCATATTTTTTTCCACTAATGATTTCTATACAGTATTATGAAACATAGTCGGACTAAATGCTAGATTGAGGTCCTGTTTCTGGCCAATAGCCTAGAGATTACCTAGAAGTTCAAAGACTCTGTATCGAATTATAAGCCCTTCAGAGTATTAAAAACATTATTTCCTGTCACTTTGATTAAGTTTAGTGATGTACAACGTGTGTGTATTTGTGTAGAGTTGTTGGATCTTAGAGTCTGCTTTGTAGAAGTCTTAGTTGTACATTTCAAAATACATTGATCATCCTTGTGAATTGCTTTTTTAAATCAATTTTTCAGGATAACCAGGTTTACTTGATTTAGTGTGCTTTACCTCATTAGGATCTGTTTACCTTCAAAATGATTATATATTAGATTGTTTATGGGAAAGCTTAAGTAAAATTCATGCTTCAAGTCTTCTCTCATTCTGTAAGTACTACTAGAAACTTTAGCATTTTATAGAATTATAAATGTTGGTGTTCCTAATTTTATCTAGTCCCATTCTTACATATTAGAAATGATCCCATAGGCTCCCCTGGAGATGACATGATTTGTTTAAGGTCACATTAAATAGCTGGGTCTAGAACCTGAGTTCATCATTAGGAATCAGCATTGGGTTTCATGATCAGGAAGTATCACCAGGTTAGCATTCTTTCTGTGCCATAGTGGTGATAAGTCTGTAGTTGTCTTCATCTGGTTCATGAGGAGAACAAAAAGAAATGCAGAGATCTAAAGAAAGTACTGTGAGTTTAAAAGTTTGAGTGCTCAAGTGCTATCAAAGGTCCTACTAGTTGTTTCTCTTTTTGGAGAACAAATCAAAGGCCAATAGGCTTAACTGTGGCAGGACAGATTTTAATGGCCTAAAGGAAACCTTTTAGGACAGACTAGAATTGCTGGGCTTGATCATACACTAGTCAGAAAGGGAGATCTTTGAAATGCCATCAGCAAGGAACGATTGCCGTTTCTTTAGGTTTGTTTAGGGATTATTACACAGGACAGAGGACAAGGTAGAGCCCCTAGTTCTTTGTTTATAAACCTCTTAGAGCCCCTAGTTCTTTGTTTATAAAATTAAATGGAAGATTTTGGGTGGTAGAGCAATTCGTCTGCCAACTCATGTTCCAAGTTAGTGTCAACTTTAAACTCAGCACCATGCTAGAAGGTAAGATGTGATTCTCAGTGAGCTTATAGTCCTGCTAAGGAGAGATTAGCAATATGTTGTTGGTAAATTTTAAGACTTGTGGTACTGAGTTAACATAGGTGATTGGGGCTGTGAGAATGTAGGTTCTATTCAGATTTTCCTCAGACACTGACGTCCATTTCTATACCAAATGTAATGATAAAACAGTCACATCATGTGGTCGTTCAAGCAAAATTAAATTTTCACAGACTAACACTTTACCATCTGTATGGTTTGGGCACACTTCTTTTAGCTCAATTACAACTTCTGTAGTGCTAGTATTGGTTTTATTCTGTACAATCTCAAGTTTTAAAACAAAGACAACAGATGAAACCTACAGAGAGATTTCAGAAAGAAAATTTGCTGACCAGTAGGAATCATCTCTATAAGGCAATGAGGTCCTTATGGTTGGGTGGCTACTTACCAGGTACTTTATAATGATTAGAGTAAAAGGCCCATTTTAGGTCTAATTCTAAGGATTTGGGGATTTAGTACTTTCCCTTTCTCATCATTAAATTCGTATCATTTCATGAACTAATTTTGCTGCTACTATTATTCAACATATGTCATCATAGTGGAATATGCCCAGTGGTTACCAGGGCAGGGTCTCTAGTAATTCATTCATACATGCAAATTCTTGGTAATAATATCAATTAGGTAAGCAGAAAGTTTGGGGGGGTATATTATTTTAGGAATTGAATAAGTTCTGGATATATGTGTGGAATTGGCTGGAATTCTTTGACCTAGCTTGTTAAACTGTATTTCATGCTATACTTGGAGACTACTGCCATCAGATATCTGCTAGGAATTGAAATCTAATCCTGATTTTTTATTCTAAGCATCAGCAAGGAATCCTTAAACAGTGGAAATCTTCAACTCCATAAACAAGATGAACCAACTTCAAAACCTGTAAAGTTAACTGGGCCGGGCCAAGGAGAGGTAAGTATGAAATTTTGTTTATCTATATTCTGTGCAAAATAGATGCACACTATTTTGGAAATCATTATTCTTGTAGATATAGCATCTCATGTACCCATTACTCCCAAGAGTTTATAGAGAAAGAAGCTGTGAGTTAAGTCTGTTATACTTAAGGGAGGTGTACTTCAGGCAGGAAATGATGCCTAAAAACCAGACTGGATTTACAAAAAAGAAGTTGCTAAGAAAAAAAGGCAATTTATGCAAGTGATTTTGGTGACTTATTATGGCAGTGAAAGATGACTTCCGTGGCTATGTAGATTTAGCTTCTATTCTTATCCTTTGTCCAGAGTAATGTATATGGATTGCTTTTGGTTATCTCTGTCACTTCTAGTGGAAAGGGTATGGTGGGGTGGTGGGATGTTACAGGAAATTCATGAGCTCTCTGATGTCTTTCATTGGCATCATCTCCCCCCTCCCAAAGCCAAAAAACAAAACATTGTTGTGTTATTTGTTTTATCATTTGGTCAAGCAGGTTGCCAGACCGGCCCATAAAAAGAAAGCTCGAATGGCGCGGACGCGCTCCGATTTCTTGACTAGAGGTACTTTTGCTGATGGGGAGGGGGACACAGAGGAAGATGATTACGATGACATTGAGCCCCTTCTCTCCCTTGACCAACCTTCTCACTCTGAGCTAGGGCCAGCACCCAGCCTGGGCCAGGCCTCTCACAGTGACTCCGAAATGGTAATTTTACAGCAATATAAGAAAAATAGGCAACAAGCAAATCTGATGGGAATAGTCTTTGCTAATCTAAAGCTAACCTTCACAGCTTCTTCCCCATATAATGGTTTGTGCATGGGAAACCTCAGTGAACACAGCAAATAAGCTAAACTTTAATTTAATAGGACTAAGATAAAGGATACTTTAACAGTGCCTGTCAAATCATAAATTAGGCAACATTGAGGTTAACCTGGCACTAATGTAGAAATTTTCTCTGTTATATCTTGAAAGGTCTAGAGCAGGAAGCTTCAAATATGTTTTTCAGTAAAGGGCCGTATGATAAACATTTTAGACTTTGTGGGACATACGGTCTCCTTTGCAACCACTTACGTCTGCTACCATAGAGTGAAAACAACCATAGACAATAAGTTACAAGTGGGCATGGCTATGTTCCAGTAAAATTACTTGCAGAAATAGGCAGTGGATTCTATTTGACTCGTTGGCCATAGTTTTCTGACCCCTCCCTGATTTAGTGACTAGAGTATATGTTAATCCAATAGCTTTTCATTGAAATGGTGTTTTCTTTTTTTTTTTTAAGATTTTATTTATTTATTTTTAGAGAGGGAAGGGAGAGGGGGAGAGAGAGAGAGAAACATCAATGTGCGGTTGCTGGGGGACATGGCCTGCAACCTAGGCATGTGCCCTGACTGGGGATCGAACCTGCGATGCCTGGTTCGCAGCCCGCGCTCAATCCACTGAGCTATGCCAGCCAGGGCTTAGAAATGGTGTTTTCTTTTTTCTTTGCCTTTTAACTTGCTTTCTCCTCCCTAATTTTTTAGTAATAGAAAATAAACATTAATTTTTTAAGATTTAACTTAATGAGCAGTACCAAAAATGTCTCCCTAGACCAGCCTGGCAAAGTAGAAGGTTTTGTATGTAATATAAGTTTGTATTAATCACAGATTATAGCAGTGGAGTTAGGTTTGAATAAAACTATACTATTTTGACTAAAAACATAACTTTATATCTCAACAAAAATTAGGTATACATGTAGTTTAACAAGTATGAATGCATTTGTGGCTATAAAGTGTTTGATTTTGGAATTGTCCTGGAAAATACACAATATCAGGACCCTGTATGTATGATATGTACTGAAACATTACTGCTGATAAAGTAGAGTGATATGCAGGTTATTTCTATCCATATTCTTAATTAATTGGATCTCATTCTTTTTTATGGGAGAAAAATTTTAGGATGGTCTGATGGTTTTCTTTTGACTCATTAAATATTTTATCTTTGAACTGTTTTAAGCTATTGATTGTGCCAAAGATCTAGAATTAAGATTTTTGCTAATTTCTAGAATACTCTCATTTTCTTCATCTTTTGTTGGAGATAAACCCAGTTTTTAAATGACAATATTGACATTCTAAGAAAGAAAAAACAATATCACAGAGAAATGCACTACAGTTCTCCAATTAGACAAGTGGGTCATTGCCCTGAGCCAAACTGTATGATTATAAAAGGTGGGAACAGTCTGTATATCCATTAATAGAGCCAGAGCCCTCTCTTCAGATAGGATAAAACAACTTCATTTTGGAGATGTCCTGTTTTTGAGTAAAAATAACACATATTCTTATACGATTTTTAGTTAAAGATGAAATTATGTAATGAATCAAACTAATATTAACGAAAAGTACTACTTAGATATATATTTTTTAATGTGAATAGAGAGCATACTGAATTTGTTCTCTAAAGCATAAGTAAATGTTTCACTTGTGGAAGAACTTAGCATTTATAATTGCTGCTTTGTTCCTGAGAGTTTCCTTTGTTACAAACCTCAGTCCTTTTGGTGGTAGATTTCTTTCTCACTGGGAACTCTACTGAGATGAACCAGGAAGTTGGGCTTTGTGCTTGGAGTATTCAGCCCCTTTAAGGGTTCTAGCTGGTAGCCTCTGCCTATGATCCTGTTCACCTGCTTGACAGTCACTGCATGCCAGTAGTTATAGAACACCCGCCCCGCAGTGTATCAGTTACCTCTTCAGCTTTCTCACCGCCCTTCTGTTTCTTCACAGCTATTTTAGAACAGGTGGTGGTGGTGGTTTCTGATGGATACTTGCATGGAGAAGCTTTGCTTTCTAGAATATGCTGGTACTTAGTGGGATTGGGGGTGGGAACAGTAGGGACAGTTTTAAAGTGTGTTTCTGTTTATATTGAAAATATTCCATGTTCTAATGTTATCTGATATTGTGAAGATGAAGACCAATTGTTTGTAAATGGAATCTACTGAATTCTTATGATTGAGGTATCTTCAGAATTTTAAATGGGCTTGATTTTCTGAGTACATGGATTTTAAAAACCGGACAATTTGGGGGATTTTTTTTTTTCCTGGACAAAGTGATCCTGTCACTGACTTCTGCTAAGAAATGTGTCATTCACTGTTGGATGAAGCCCTCTGACCCTTCCAGTTGTGAAATATCTAATTAGATAAAGACAGTTATAAATGAATTACGTGAAGGGAGTTTGATAAGCATTACCCCCTGAGTTGATGGAATGTTCATCATTTTTTAACTGGCTTTGTAGGAGTGGAGACCAGAGTAGTATTTTCCCTCCTTAAGATTTTGGTATTTTGTTTTTTAATTTCCTACTTATAACTCTGCCGTTTGAATGTTCAGTCTCTGTTTGCTGTTCTCACTCAGTTCCTATACCCACTATGTTGACTTTTACCCGAGAAGAATGACCCATTCTGCTAAGCAGTATTTTTAAGGTGGCGTTTATATAGTAATTTAGTCTGTCAGTCTTCTGAATGATGAATTAATACAATGATTTGTATCCCTTATTTGTAGGATTGGTATAGGTAACATTACAATTTTCTCTGTATAGTTTCTTCTACCTTTTACCAGAGTTAAACCAATCATTTCTATGGTATGAATCCCAAGTAGCTCTCCAGAATTTGTCTTCTTTATCTCCAGCATGACAAAACTAAATTTCCCATCCCCTCAGAAAAACTGTTGTCACTTTTTGTATTCCTATTTCTGTTTGTTATTCTCTCTGAGATACTCTAGTACTTAAGCTGTGTTGAGTTTTCTTTCATCCCACTGTCCATTCCATAAAAAAACTGCCAGAAAAATATGTTGATTAAGCCTAAATTTATTAGCTTATTTTACAGTAAGTGAAAATCCACCTTGACTAGGTCTTAGTAATTTCTCAGAAAGGGGGAAGTCAAGGCAGGGTGTTTAGAGGATTTTAAGACATAGACTAGTGATTTTGAAGTGGGTGTTGAAAGTTGGAAAACTTGTTGGTAGTGAACAAAGCCTATGACAGAAGAGGTTTAGATGGGTAGCCCCCAGATAACAGCCACACTGTTGAGTACACTTAGTACTTATATTTGTATTTTATTCCCCCAAAAGTTAGTTTATAGCTTTGTGACTCTGCTTTTTGAAGATTTTATGGAATTTCTCTATGAAACTATCTGGGATTGGTACTTTTTTTGTGACATAATTTCTTTATAAGTTCCTCTATTCTAGTAAAATGGGTCCAATTTTGGTATAGTTTTTTTTTTTATGAAATTATCCATTTCATCTAACTTTTCAGATTTATTTGCATAAAAGTTTGGAAAGTAAGTAGTCTCTTAAGATTTTTAAAAATTCTTTGTTTCAAAGGTTATTCTCTCTTTGTCACTTCTTATTTTGTGGATTTGCATTTTTTCTTTTTTTTTAAGCTAGCAAGTCATTTGTTAATGTTTTTCACAATAACAGGATTTTAATTTATTTGTTATACCTGCTTCCCCTCCCCCCACCCCAGTCTCTTCTGATTCTGCTTTTGCCTTTGTTATTATCTCTGTTTGCTTTCTTCTGGTTATGTTTTTTAATTTTATAGCTTTTGATTTGGGGATTTGGAATCATTTATTTATTTTTATTGATATAAATTTTTAAGACTACAAATTCTCCTCTGAGCAGTGCTTCAGATGTATCTTATTTATTCTAATGTGTAAAGTTTTTTTTTAGTAAAGTGTAATTTTAGTTCATATTACAATTTTTTTGCTGAGAACTTGTATAATAAATTGTTTTTAGTTTTCAAAGGAAGAGCCATTTTGTTTTTTATGTTAGTTTCTAGTTTTATGACATTGTAATCAAAGAATATTTGTGATGTTTCTGATCAGATTTATCAGTATTATTTTTTACTTCATACATATATGATCAGTTTTTGTGACTGTACCATGTGCATTTGATAAGATGTATTTTCTATTTAGAGTGTACAGTTTCAATACATATTCGTAATCTCT
>PVIA01012870.1:0-35312 GCA_004024845.1 Tonatia bakeri
GAGGAAACCTCCACCAAGGTCGGCCAGCCCAGATCTCAGCCTCAGCTCTGCTTCCCACACACTGCTGGCCATGTAGCTCTTCTGAGCCTCAGTTTCCCCATCTGTAACCCTGGGCCCAGAGGCCTGTCTCCTGAGATTCTGTGAAAGTGCCCAGCACAGCGCTTGGCTTAGTGAAGATGGGCTGGAACCGGACCTCGTTCCCTGAGATGTGACGGCCTGGGACTGGAACCTGTGTTCGGATGCCCGAACTCTGACCCTCCTGCCCTTCCTCCCCTGTAGGGGCAAAGCCGGTGTCCTCCCCTTGGACCCAACAATGAGTCACGTCACACACGGTGACTCCCTTGGCCACATCCCCTCCCCCACATTCAAAGATGACAGAATTCCTCCCTCGCAGGGATGACCGCGGCTCCACTCCAGCTTCTTCCCGGTCCCCCTGCCTCCCTCTGTGATTCTGTCCCTTGCACCACAGCTGTGTACACTTGCAGAGAGTTCCTAATGGCCGGGCCCTCTGAGGACTGTTGCGCATTCCCTGTAATGACATTCATTAGTCTGCCTGACATCAGTACTGTTCTCAGGTTAATACATGTAATGTAATGAGGCATTTATTTTCAGTTAGAAAACTTCTTAAAAAGCATGTTTTCTCCTGAAGAACTAAGCTGATGAGTAGATTAATACCAGGCTTGAAAGACCGACCAAGAAATTGAGTCTAACCAACTCACTTTTCTCTTCTTCAAGTATGAACTGGGCTGGAATTAAT
The DNA here is from genome assembly GCA_004024845.1 of Tonatia bakeri. Taxonomy (NCBI): domain Eukaryota; kingdom Metazoa; phylum Chordata; class Mammalia; order Chiroptera; family Phyllostomidae; genus Tonatia; species Tonatia bakeri. The sequence continues at coordinate 758 of PVIA01012870.1, forward strand.
TTGAGTTCAATGTGTCATTTCTTAGAGGAGGAAACAGGAAGGAGATCCCCACTTGGCTCTGTGATTTGTCCCCCATGTGCCTTTTTTCCTCTCCCCTAGTCCACTAGCCCCAGCTCCAAGGACACTACAGGACCAAAGACCATCAACGAGAGAGGAAAATAGCATCTGAAACTGACCAGTAGGAGGGCCCAGAGTGTGATAGGGGAGACAGAGACAGCAGCCAGGGAGACAGTGGACAGAGCCGGAAGTCCAGCTGGCCTGTATCTGTCATTGTCAGCCTTGTGGGGGTCACTGAGCCCAGCACCGGGTGGGCATTCAATAGGTATTTGTTGAACAAGTGAAGCAGATGCTCAAAAAATGGCTTTTATTCAAGGAATCACATGATCTCAAGAGAGAAATGCCCAATGTCTCTGACCCATCTGGTAGCTGAGCCAGTGTTCACGACTTCTGACCTAAAAACAGATGATCCAACAGCCAATTTCCTTTGATGAATGTCCAGTGGATATTCCCAAGTTACTCTCCCCATGGGCACTTAGAGCAGGTGCCAGCCGTGAGGTGCCAGCCAGCACACATAACCATTTCTTCCAGGAGTGGACTTCTAGGCCATCCTGCTTCAATGCTGCGTCTGCCCAAAGGTCAGGCAGCAGGAAGACTCAGCACCCTACCTGCACCCACCCCGCTCGCTTACTTTGACAAGTCCAGCCCTGTTCTCTTTGCAATCAGAGCCAAAGGAGGAAGCGTTAGCTGTGGGATGAGTGAGGATTTCACAGGCACACAGAAGCTGTTGCAAACCTCACTTCTGCCACACCCCAAATGAGAGAGCTTGGGAAGCCCCTCGACCACTCTGAGGTTGCATTTACTTAGGTGTTAATTCTTTATTGGGTCACTGAAATGAATTAAATGAAACCACACGTGGCAGCTAACTGACACAGTGAACACTCAGTGACTGTGTAAGACCGGAAGAGGCGCCGATACCGCCAGGCATAGCCTCCTCGAGTCTAACTCCCTGGCTGCGGTTCTGTTCTTCAGCCCAACCGACACCACTTGTGAGTCTGAGCCAGGGTTCTCCTGCCTTCCTGCCCCATCTCTTCCACTGCCCTGTTCCCCTACCCTGTTGGCTATGGCTGCTCATTCAGGGTCCCGACAGCCAGCCTACCTAAGGTCTTGGGCAATAAGCTGACCACAGCACATGGGTGTTCCCTTTACTGTATCCAAAATCCCCCTCTCCACAATCATAGGGAGATATCAAAGCTCATGGAGAGAGCTTGGCTCTGGTGTCCTTTTGACTGGACCACCCAAGCCTAGGACAGACACTGCCTGAATGCCTCACCAGAGAGAAAACAAGGCTATCTCGCTATTCACCACCACTGTCCTTTCCCCCAAAGGCCCTTGTCATGTGTTGTTTCCAGCGCTTAGTGGACAGGGCACCAGGAACCTGACATGCGGGGAAGTGATGAGATGGTAGGAATGATGGTTCTAGGGTGGATGGAGCGAAGCCATTCACGTGTCCTCCTCCCCTTGGTTGCAGGGGCCTGGTGGTGGGGAGTGGCCCACACAGTCACTCAGAACCTTGGAAGACAGCCATGCTGACCGAGGTCCTAAACCCGGCGTCTGTGTGTCTTTTATGACTCAAGGAACTGTAAATTAATATAATGGAAAGGAATCTTGAAGGCCATCTTGGTCTTTCTCTTCATTTTACATGAAGAAATGCCAGGAATCTTGAGGTGAGTAGTGACATAATTTGATAAGATGATCACTGAACTAAAAGACCTACTTCTGAAATCAGCTGTGTGTTTGCTTGGGAGGAAAATCAATCCTCTCTATGAGCCACAGCACCCCGATATTCTGTGATTTTAAGGTGCCTAGTGTGAGGGAAAACGCAGGTGACATCTCCGAGTTCCATAGCCCTAATTCTGTCCTCACGTGGGGAATGGGGCCCAGCAGGCTTGCGAGCCTGCTGACTGCCCACCACGTTTATGCCTTTTGGGGGCTTTGTCCCCCCTCTTCTCCCATGGAGAAGGTTCTCGATGCGCGGCTGATAAGTGTGGTGATATGCATCACACCACACTGGAAGATTTCCCAGGTTTCTTCATCAGAGACCTCACGAGGCAGTGAAATGGCGTTCAGGTCAAGAAAGCAACTCCCAGATTTGGAAAACGTCCCAGCTGGAAGTATTTTGACAATTGTTCAGTCCAACTCTTTGCATTTTACAATGAAGAAACGGAGGCCCTGGAATAGAAAAGGACTTGCCCCAGTCCATCTGTGAGTGAGTGTCAAAACTAAAGCCAGAACCGAGGTCAGCCTCGGCCCCCATCCAGGATCCACGTCCCTTTCCTCTGCCAATGACAGGGAATCGACCCCGAACATGGCAGTCGCGTCCCTGGGTGGAGGACCGCAGCCCTGCTGTGCTGGGAGGAAGCAAGAGCAAGGGCAACACCATTGATTGGGCATCACTGCGCTGGCCTCATTGCCCTCATCATTCCAGTGGCTCCTTGAAGCCTATGGAATAGACTCTAAGCAGCGCCATGGAATAATTCCCAATGTTAGCACTATTTCAAAGATGAAAAAATTGATGATAAAAGACCCTTGTCTGGTTGGGATGGATACGAGCACCAAAGCCGGTGCTCTCAACCACCACACTCCATCTCCCAGCGGCCCCCGCGCCGACTCTGACTCCGCCCTCTTCCATCTGCCCCAAGACCCCACCCTTCCGCACCGCCACAGAAAGCCTTTGCTTCTCACCAGTTGGTGGCGTTGCAGGCACAACACCTCTTTCAACGTAAGCCAGCCTTTCTAAAACATCAGTATTACTCCAAGATTAGCTGGGAGGTTTTTTTTAATTCAAGAAAATATAAATATATAATAGAACAGAGTAAAAATTAACTGCTTCGTGGTGGCTTATTTCTGTCAGTGTCCTCAGACTCCCAGAGAGCATTCGCTGCCCCTGCCCTAATGGGACTCTGCAAGAGAAGTTTGAGGAATATTGATTGCCCTTAACACTAACCAGCATCCTAAAATCATCCAAGCCCTCCTAATCCGAATCCATAGAGGTCAACTGGGTCACTGGGGTGTGAGCTGTGAGTGTACCTGGGGGAGCGTGCCAGGCTGTGAGAACCGCAGTGCAGAGGCAGGAGGTGGGAGCAGGCCCAGCACCCTTAAGCGTCAGCAAGGAGGCCCATGCGGCTGGGGCGGAGTCAGGAATGGGGTGTAGGGCAGTGAGATAAGAGAAGTCACAGGGATCAGGGGGACCAGTGAAGGACTCTGGCTTGAATCTGAGGAAGACGAGCCACATGGAGGGTGTGGGCGCTGACCAGTGTTTGCAGTGGCACTTTTAAAGACTCGTCACCCACGCAGAAGGAACCATAGGGGACAATAGTGGAGTCAGGGATAAGGTTCGGCAGCTCCTGTGATAATCCGGGGGGATGATCCTTGTAATCAGGATGAAAGCTTAACTAAACACGTATTTTCCAGGATTACTATAAGCACTATAAATAATGGATAATAACTAAACAAACAAATAACCCTCAGTACAATGTATGGGCATTGAGCACGTCATGAGGAGGCAGTGTCCTTTGGAAAAGACAGTAATGCTGAAAAAATGAGAAGACAGCAGGAGAAGAGAAACCCAAATACGAGCTGGGCTGAATCCATAAAGGAAGCCGAAGGCCTGAGCCTGCAGGAGCTGAGCAGGGCTGTTGGGGACAGGACAGTGTGGACGTCACTCGTTCATAGGGTTGCCAGGAATCAGCACCAAGTCAATGGCATGGAACTTACCCACAATGTATGGCACATAGTAGGCCCTCAGGGGACGGTAGCTATTACTATCAGTAAGTGGAAGATGCTGATAAATTTGAAGTCAGATCTTGCAGTTTCCTGGACATATCTCTCTGAGTCCACTAGCTCTGCCGAGTCCCTCAGAGGGAACTAAAAAAATAAAAACGCTCAGGTTGCAAAGAGAAATTGCCAGATGATGCAGCGCAGCCGGGAATCCCCCGCCAAGGTCCTCCTGTCACTGGAGAAAGGCTTAGCGAGTGATAAAACACTCACACATTTCACACACGCAACCCATGCCCGCATGGCACAGATCTGGAGCATTTCTAAGAGGAAGGTAACCTTTAAATATGATTTGCTCTTTCTTGGTTTAAAAATAAAATGAAAAGTTGGGAAGTAACTTGAATTCCCCCCAATCAAACCCATAAACTCCTTGGATGGGATTTTCAAGCTGGATGTAATTACATCCATTGCACGCTATGTTCACACGGGCAAGAGATCAAGTGTGCTTGCTTTGGAGTGAAACCCACAGCCAGTTTGGATCAGAAAATGTGGCTTTTGGTGGGATCTTAAAAGAAAATATGGCCCTGGGCAGATTAGCTTCCAACACTTCAAAGGCAGTGTTTCATGCCTGCTGGGTTTGGCTTTGCTGAGAACATCAGTCAGAACATCTCTATGGAGCACACAGTAGGGCCGCACTGAGCAAGGGCATCCATCATTCTCAGGCTGGAACTCCTGAGTGGAGCTGGGAGTTGAACTTCAGTTGGCTGTGTGACCTTGAGACCATTGAGCCACTTGTCTGGGCCTTGGTTTCCCCAGTGTGTAAAACAGGGGGCTGGGGTCAGTACTCTAACAATCCTTCTGAGTCTAAAATTATAATAAGTCAAAGCCAAGATGAGATAAAAGAAGGAAAATGAGCAGGGAGTAGAAAGGAGGGAAGAAGAACCTGAAGGATGACACACAGAACTGAAGTGAGGAAAGCACCATCCCCCCACAAGAATGTGGCAACCAACCCCGGGGTGAATGAGGCAGCGGAGTCAGTGAGCCACCTGCACCGCCACCGTCTCACTCGATCCTCCCCCAGGCCCAGCCCGCGGGTATTATCGGCTCCATTTCGTGACTGCTGAGCCTGAGACTCAGAGAGAGTGGGACTTGCTGGAGCTCATGCTGCTAGACAGCCGGAGAAGGAAAACAGCAGGAAATGTGGGTCCGGTTGGCTGCAGCCAACCGACAGAGGCGAGACCCTCCCTGATCTTCCAGCTCCTGCTCCAGGGCCCCCTCCAGCAGTCACCCTTTTCGGGGGCACTGTTGGCGTCTCCATGTGTTCTTGTCACCAATACGGGTGCTGCTGGTTTTCAGTCACACGGCTGGATGCGGATGGATTGGAATGTGAGTGTAGATCTGACTGGTTTTAAAGTTCAGGTACTTTCTTGTTCCCCACCCCACCCCACCCCCAGGAAGTCAGATGCCAAGTCCTATGAGTTGTCTCCCTGTGAAGGGTCCGCTGCTCACTTCTTTCTCTCAGATCTGACTCTCCGTCTCTGAGTCACAGTAGGAAAAGCCCAGGCAGTATCTCAGACACTCGGCTGTGAACCCTGCAGGGGAGGTAGCCACACCTGGTTTATCAAAGACCCCCCAGTGTTCAGCAGAAAACCTGACCCATAGATAAGATCCCCCAAAAGGTAGGTCAGGAAGCCCTTCCACCAGTGAAAATTCCAGGGTGGAAAAGGCAACTGGTCTGGGCTGGGCCGAGACCAGGTGACGTCACCTGAGTGACTTGAGAGTGTGTCTTCAGCCAGGGCTGGAAAGGCCCAACAGCAGGACCAGGAGGGAGCAAGTCCTGCACGGAAGCCCCAGGGAGGGGCCAAGGCCTGGAGCTGAGGGCGAGCTGAGGTCGTGGGGAGGGTGAGTGGCTTGGGGGCAAGTCTGTAGCGAAAGGACAGGCCCCACACACTGCTGGTGGGGGTGTCAGTTGGAAAGCTGTATGAGAGTGTCTGCTAAAGCTGAACATATGTGTAGTCCATGGAATGCAGAAATCCCACTCCCAAGTGTCAGCCCAGCAGAAATTCACCCATATGTTCACTAGGAGCACGTGCAAGAGTTCCATAGCAGCACTGGAGAGCACTCTGTTTCATCGAAAGTTAGACGGGTATATAAATAGTTGCATATTCATATAATATGCAAACACCACATATCAATACGAGTGAACAACGTACAACTTCGCGCAGTCACATGGGTAAACCACACAAACGAAATGTGGAAACAAAACACAGAGGAGCATAAAGCAGTGTGAATCCATTTTTCTCACGTTCTGGAAAAGGCCCAAGTAAGACACAGTGTTGGAAGTCGGGGTGCTGACTGCAGGCCCACCTTGAGGGCTAGTGACAGGCAGGAGTCGGGGGGAGGCTGCTGGGGTCCTCATAACTTTCTCTGGCTTGACCTGGGTCTTTTTAGTTTCAGAAAATTCTGTACGCTAGCTGTACGCTTGTGAATTGTGGACTTTTCTCAAAGTTTTGTGTTACATTATCCCGTAATAGTTTATCTTTTAAAAAGATAATCCCCAAGGCCCCTTTTTCTGAAATTCTTACACAAGCCAGAGGGGTCGCAGGGCTGCAGTCACACCAGAGGGATGCACCCAACACCTTGTATATGGAGGAATCATTCATTGTTGGATGCTGAACGAATCAACAACCACGTGAACCGTTGAGTAAATGAGCGAAGCCAGGGATGATGAGTAAGTGAATGAAGTGGTGAATGAAAGAGCACATTCAGGAGTGGGAGGGGGAAGGAGCCCATGAAATAAAGAGGGAAGCACTGAAGACACCACGGTTGACTGAGGACCTGAGTTCATGAATGAGCAAGGGAAGAGGGAATGATGGAAAGCACAGCCAACAGAAGCAGGAATAAATAAACCGAAGTGTTTAATAAATTAACGGGTGTGAATAAGTGAGTGAAGGAAGCAGTAAATGAATGAAAAAACCCGGTGCAGAAGGCATGTGAATGGATATGAAAACATAAATATCAGTAAGCAGATGCATACCGTACAAATACATAAACAGATAAACGGCCCGAATGCCCTGGTTGGACACAAGGGGAAGCAACTCTGAATAAACTGTCTCCGCTCTGATGCTTGGGGTCAAGTTCTTGACAAATCGGCATATTCCTCTCAGAGAAGTTTCCTAACGTGACTTCAATTTAGATGTAATAAAGATATGATTGCACAAATATCACTAATGCCACTGATTACGCCACTCGCTCCCAAGGATTAGCTCTGGGTTCAGCGGGAAGAGCTAAATAGAATTGACTACATTGTTTTCCCAATTATGTTCCAGATAATTACCTATTATGTGGCAAAGCCCAGCATGATTTTAATAATCACTACTTAAATAACACACTTTCACCATCTCCTTACAAATTAAGCTCCGGGTGGTGTGATTAATGTCAACATGGGCAAGTTCGCTGCGTAGCCTGGGAATGGAGGAGGTGGCACTGTGACTGTGATTGTCCTGTGAGACTCTGAGGCCAGGTGACACTGTGGACAGAGCTCAGGTTTGGGAAAACCTGGATCCAGAAGGTCAGGCAAGTCACTTCCCACCTAGACCTCGGTCACCTGCCCTATGAAATGATGATGGTCGTCCAAATTTCCTAAGTCCCTGGGTTATCAAGGACCTCCCACTCTAGACCTGATTCAGAGTCAGGGTTAGCCATACTTCCACCGCACAGGGCGCGTTCCTCTTCTGGGGGTCGCAGGGCCTCCCCCTGGTGCGCGCTTCTCACCCCCAGACTGAGGGTGGGGACCTCCGAGCTCGCTCAGCTCTCAGCACAGGACTCGCACACAGTAGGCGCTCAGCGGACCTTGATTACAGGACGGGTTAACCTGATCACCTACTGTATGTTTAACAAGCCGCCTTTTTAAATAAAAGAGTTTGGTAAACAGCCAGACGCTCCCCACGCACTGTGACATCACTCCCAGCTCCCGCCTCACTCCCAGGCCAGCCGGCCTTCTGTCTCCTGCACTGGCACCCACCTGCCTCGGACCCACTCCCACTCCCCGGGTGCTGCCCCGGCACCTGGGGGCCTGGAGAGGATGCAGACCAGCAGGTACGACTGTGCAGACAGCAAGTACGGACAGGCTCTGGTGAGGGGCTGAGGCACTCACTCTGGGTGAGAGTTCGAAAAGGAAGGTCACGTCTCTCAGAGTCCACACTGACCCTGGTCTGGACCTGCCCAGCACTGATGAGAGGTCAGCATGTGGGCCTGGCCCCCATGGGGACAACGAGAGGCAGAGAACTTCCCAGCCCCCCTTGAGTGCCTAAAGGAGCTGGAGGGAGAATCCAGGTCCTCGACAATGAACCCGATGCCTTCCCTGCTATCTATCCTGCTGATCAAATGGGTCTGCATCTGTGATCCCGGGATTTCTGTCTGCTTCTGAAACACAGAAGAATTGGGGAAGGACAGACAGTCCAAGAGGGGGGCAGGATGCCTCTCCTTAAGTTAGCTAGTTCTTCAAATTGTCCTTGATCATCACAAACTGCCCTAAGGGAAGAAGTTATAAAAGGACCAGAGAAATGGATGGAGGTGGCTCCTTTGAAATGAGATCAAGTTTCCTTTTAGCATACAATTAGACAGGGGCATCCAAAGAGCCCTTTGACCCTGACGGGACAGATTCTTCAAGATCTATGAGATGGAGGTTTCTGGCTAGTCCAATGGTATGGGAATCTCGGCTTCTCGTGTGTCTGTCCTCAGAGGAGACTGCCTTTCACGGGCCAGGAAGCAAATCCTCGCCCTGCTCTCCCAGTCACAGGGTCCCTTTCAGATCTCCTTCTTAAGTGGATGAGAGAGACCGAGACGGAATGCCCGGGGGAGATACAGAGATCATGAAACCAGACGACCAACTGGCCCCACGGGGGGAAGATATGAGGACAGCACAGTGAGGTCTGCGATTATCTGAATGAATAATAAGCATCATAAGTCACACAGACTGAGAGATTTCTATGTACCAGGCACTGTTCTGTGCATTAACGTATGTAACCCTCACGACAAGCTCATGAGGTAAGTGGCATCATTATTCTCGCTTCACACAAGGGGAAGCTGAGGCACAGTGGAGTGGAGTCGATTACAGGAAAATAGGTGGGTTGAGCGGCACACACTTGGCAGTCTGGCGGATGAGAGTTCATATCCCCCAGTTTTGCCACCGCCTGTGTGGCCTTGAATACGTGACCCCACATTTCTGAGCCCCAGTTTTCTCCTCTGTGAAGTGGGGAGGTGGCATACGATGCTGCAGGACCTGGAGTGAGGTAGGGGATACAGAGCTGAGGGGCTCCCCTTTCCTGAAGCTGGAGTCAGTGCCCAGCCCCCTTCCCGTCGTCTCCCGGCCACCCCCACAAGAGGGTGGTGGTCTCTCAGCAAGAGATGGGTTATCTGACCCACCTTCTGGGGGCTGCCCCCAGGTCTGTGGGTCACAGAAGGTCCAGGGACACAATCCCAGTGTCATTTCTGAGCAAATCGTAGTGGACACTCAGCACCTATTCTGAAAATCTTTTCAGCAGAAGGGCTCTGTTCCCACAGCCACGTCTAGAGTCTTGGGGCAATCTCTTGGAGAGGAAGGGCTGGATCCCATGGGAGATGCAAGTTCATGTTTTCAGAAAGAGCCAGATTGTTTTCCACAGTTATCATAACATTTCATATTTCCACCGGCAGTGTACGAGGGCTCAGTTCTTCCACATCCTCACCAATACTTGTTATTTTCAATCTTTTTAATTTTAGCCATTGTGCTGGGTGCATAATGACATCTTATTGTGGCTTTAATTTGCATTTCCTTGATGACTAACGATGCCGAGCATCTTTTCTTGTGCTTATTGGCCATTCATATTTCTTCTTCTTTGATTACTTTTTAATAAAAAACACATTTGCATCCAAACTGAAATTATATTGTCAGCAGTTAATTATCACTTGTCAAACAAGTGTGCACCCAAATTGTGGGCTTAATTTTCATCTAGGTTTGCGAATGCCTCGTTCCTCATACTTGACAAGGCCTCTGAGCGAGAGACATTCATTGTTGGAAACGGTGCTTTTTTTAAAGCAGTTTTAAAAATAAATGGGTTTCCTTGGTGCCTGAGTCAGGGCTCTTTGCAAGTAAGAGAAAATCATTCAGTCTAGCTTAGGCAAAGAGAAATTGCGTGTAGATGTAGTATTTTACCAGACTTGGGTGGGAGAGCATCTCATGGGAGACCCTGCATCGCCACAGTCCGGAACCAGGGCCTGAAACCCCCACTGGGACCCCAGAGGGCTACGAATCTGCTCCCCCCGCCCAGGTTCATCTCAGCTTCTCTCTGTGCATCTGCTTTGTTCGCTCTACAGCCAGTTTGTCTGCCTCACTCCTCTCACTGCCGAAAGGACTGCCCCCGCTCCTGAAACCACAGATCCTCAGGTCAAGGGCGAGGAGGGACTGCCCTGACGTGAGGGTCCCATCTTCCCTTGGCCAATGGTACATCAGTGCTCTGAGAATCCCTGGTTGCTCGGATCTGCGCGAGCCTTGCAGGACTCGTGTTGTCTGTGTGCTGCATGTCATCACACAAGCAGTAAACCCCTTCGCTCGGCCCGGCAGTTGGAGCAGGCGCCGGTCAGCAGGAGGAGCCACGGGCTCCAGGCACAAGGCCCAGGGTAGGGGGTTCATCAGCAAGAGGAGGCGAATCCATTCATGACTCCTAAGAGCGTGAAGGCTGACACCCGCCACGAGGTTGACCCCACGCTCTTTTTCACCTCCGTCCAGAGGAGAGCTGGGCAGAGCATGGGGGGCAAGGGACTGACACTCACAGCCCCCACCCCCTCTGCCCGTGGGGCTCACCTTCCACTGCAGACCAGGCTTCTGCAGCTGCCTCTGACTTTGAGCTTGGCCAGGAGGAGCCATGCCTGCATTTGACATGAATGTGTGTGTGACATGAATGCATGTGTGTATTGGGGTGTATCTCTGTGTGTGTCCACTTGTGCCCTGCACATATGTGCACCCTGTCTGCACATACAGAGGAAGGTTCTAGGTGAGGCCCATGGGGTTCACTAAGACCCCGGGCCCAGGAGAGCCCCAACTCCAGGCCCCTGGGGCCCTCGGGCTCCCAGTCCAGCGCTCTCTCCTCTGCCCACGCTCAGGCTGCTCCCCACCACTCCGAATGGGGTTGCACCGCAGCCTCACCCCCAGCCAGACCCCCTTTCCCTCCATCTCCAGCTGTCACTGAGGGAAATTCTGTTCTAATTTTTAATCATTTCCTGCAATTTGCAAAATGGTTTCTTTGATGCCTGCAAACGGGGCTACACAGTCAGTTCTGCTGCGCTTCCCTCAGAGGATCTGTATGAAAATGATGTGGCAAAAAATGTTGTCTTACAGTTAAGAGAAAAAAGGTGGGGGGAGGAATGAAAGGGAAAAAAATAATAGAGCATCACGAGCGGAGGGAGAATGGAGAGAAGATAGGCAGCCAGGCAACAGGAGGGTCACTACAGAGAGGTGACAGGAGCAAGTCATTATAGCAAATCATTTATTAACTAAAGGTCAGTTCCCGTGAGTCCCTTGAAGAACACCACCTGGGTGGTGCCGGTGCCCCTCGCCTAGTGGTCCTTCATCAGCCAAGTGGGCCAAAGGGTCTTCGTGCAGAAAGGAAGACCCGTCAGGCCGGTGCCATTGACCAGCCACACCCACAAATCACACCATTAACCCCCTACGATCAGGCTGGGGGGATCCTGGTGAAAGGTTCCCAGCATCTCCTTCTTCATCCCTCCCAAAATCTGGAGTACTTCCTCTATCTCACGGTTACATCCATTTTTAGCACCTTCCTTGTGTTATGTTTACAAATAAATAAACTTGAAAAAATCATTTTAAAATTTAAAATAATAGTAATAGATAAACCTCACCATCTCCTGTGATGGGAATTCTTTTCCTTCCTTTTTCCACCCAACCCCATGGCCCGCAGCCCCCACCACCCCCACCCAGGAGAGCAGGCCCGGCCCCAGCGGAAAACTCAGAGTCCATTCAGCGGAAAAGCAGGCGTGTCCAGAGGAGCCTGACATTCAGTCTGGGAGCAGAGATGCAGGTCTGAACCCTGAAGGTCAAGGGAGACAAAGGCCAGAGTCATTCCCTGCCCCTGACCCAGCATTGCCCACTGTCCTGCTCAGCCCCCCTTCCCCGCACACCAGCGGGTCCCACAGTCTCCCTCGGGACCGGAGACGGTCTTTATCGAGTTCACTCTTACTTTCCGCCTAGCATCTTCACACAGATACTCCCACACCCGTCGGCCCATCTCCCTCCCTCCTCCCACTTTAGGTCTCTTCACGTTGCTCCTCACCACCTGGCATTGTCGTCCATCTCCCCGCTCCCCGGCACACCAGCTGGGCCCCTGTGCCTACACCAGAGCCTGGTACATAATAGGCATTCAGTAAACTTTTGGGTGAGAGAATGAATGGCTAAATGGGCCTCAGTTCTCTCATCTGGGAAAGGGAGAAGCCCCCCCACCAGGGTCTCACCCCAGCATACCACCCACCAAGGCTGTCACTCTGGGAAACTGGAAGGACCAGGAAGCCTGGGAAGGGCGCGGTGATGGGTGCAGGTCTGAGTGGGGGGCCGGTGGCAGCCCCTCCCACAAACTTTGCGTCCAAGCTCACATCCCATGGCTGGTCAGGGGCCTCGTGTGCAGTTATTAAACTGTGATGCATCTGTAGGTGTTTCATTGTCAGGGACAGGTCTGCATGTTTGAGAAATCTATAAATATGGGGTGTAATTATCCATCATTAGCATATGCTTATGTTCTGCATAAGCGTATATTGTTTCCCTGAGAATGCAAGTTGCCAATTCATCATCCAGACACAGTGACAGCGGCCTGACATGTGTCCTCCATCAGTGAAGACACAGAAGGTGTCCACTCATCATCCTGGGGAGGAGGAGCAGCCAGGACAGTGAGCAAATCTCCCAAGCCTCGGGCAGGTTCTGGGCCCCAAGCTCTGGTGGGACAGAGAGCAGGTTCAGGAGAGAGGTCGGCCCCAGCCGCCACCTGGACCCGGTGGCAGTCAGCAAGGCAGGCAGGGGTGACCTGAGCACCTGCCCGTGCGGCTCCACCAGGGCCCTGCAGTGGGTCTCAGCAGGGCGGCCGGAATCTGAGGATCTTGAAGCCTGTCTGCCCTCCCTCAACCTGGGTCACCTCCCTGAGCCTCTGTCCTCAGCTGCAGAGTTGGGGGCGAGAACAGCCCCCTGCTCCCGGGGGTGTGAGGATGAAGAGAGTGACTGCCAGGGAAGGGCACCCAGGGCACGCAGGACATGCTCACACGTGTGGACTGACGCTCTGCTGCTGTCGCCCAGGAGTGTCACAGAGGAGGCCCCATGGGCCCATTCGTCAGACGGGTCATCGCTGCAACAGCTCACGGCTGTTAACACCCCTGCACGGTGCCCGCTCACATGACCCCGTGTCACCTCCACAACCACCCACACGGCAGGTGCTGCTGTGGTCCCCACTCCACGGGAGGGGCTGGGCTGTGAGCAGGTCAGTACTTCCCAGATCACACAGCCTGCGCGGGGCAGAGGAGCAGAGCAGGGCTTTCCTCCCCCAGGGCCCTGGCTTGGCTACCACCACTGACCCCACACTGCCTGGGATGCTGAAACACAAGCACTGATGAGAAGGTGGTGGACACACATGGCTGCCCACCCAGCAGCCAGTCCCCCTCCCTTCACTTGCAGAACCTGGGTTTGCTCTGCAGCAACAGGCTCAGACGTGGTGGGCCTCCCCAGCCCTGGGGTGGGGGTAAAGCCAAGCCTCCTTCAGAGATAGTTTTAGGAGTGGGCTGTGACCCAGATCTGGCCACTGAGGTGTGAGGGAAAATCTGCTGGTGGAGGGAGTGGTTTCAGGAATTCTTTTTTCTGTCTTACTTCGCTCTACTCCCTCCTTCTCAACGTGAATGCTGCCGTGTGAGACACAATGTTTAGAGCCATGGCAGCCGTCCTGCAACCATGAGGTAAAAAGTTAAGAAAACAAGACCACCATGGTCAAGGGTGATCAATATAGAGAGAAAGACACTGGTTTGCTGGCATCACTGAGCATCTAACTGACCCCAGAACTACCTCCCTCCAGGCATCTTTCTGTGCACAATCATCACATCACTTCCATGACTTGAGCCTCGACGGTTGGGTCTTCTGTTACTTGACACTCGACACGCTGTAACCGACGGAAGCAGTTACGGTGGGCGCAGCTCATGGCTCTCGTAACCCTCAACACCCAGGGTCAGGGCTGCTTGTCTACACCTCTGTCTCCAGTAGCAGCCCCTGGACCGGCGTGGCCCGATGGGAACGGAGGAAGAGAGAAAGCGCCTGGGTGTTTGTTGCCGTGTCTGAGTTCTGACCAACCCCAGACCCCTCTAGACCTCTGGTTATGTGAGGTCATTTCATGTCTCAGTGGCTCGAGTGACTGTTGTTGAGTTTTCTGTTACTTGCCACTCAAAATATCTGAACCGATAGCAGCACCCCACTCTGTGCCAAGCACCCAGCTGTGTGTTTACAACTCCGTCTCCCTCGCTAATTCTTGAACTCTCAGAGGACAGACGCTGTGCCTGGCTGATCTCCGTACCTCCCTGGCCCCAAGGCCAGCTGGGCACACAGATTCCGCATGCTGAGCACTGTGAGCAGGGGCTGAGCAAATGCACAAATGAATAAACAATGACTGGAGGCATGAGCATAATGGATGGATGTGAAAATGCTTTGCAAGCTGCAAAGTGCTGGGCGCACACACAAGATTAAGATCAGGAAGGTGGGCAGAGATGAGGGATGGAAGAGGTACAAGGTAGAGCAGGGAGAGAGAAAAGCGGCAGCCCCTTGTTCCTGGGAGTGAGGACTGCCCTGCTCCATGACGACACCCCCCCCCCGCCACCTCTCCATCCTGCCCCAGAGATGTCAGGTGGGTCAATCCTGCCCACCCCCTAGGCTGTCTCCCCCTGGGCTGCGGGAGTTTTGACAGACAGCGCCTCTCCCCCTCCTGCAACAGACAACAAGCAACAGGCTTTGTGCTCTGCCATTTTCCCCCTAAAAAATTGCTGTGAGAAACCAAATGGTTATCATTTCGTCAGCTGCGATTCTTCGCTGCACTATTTTCTAAGAGACAGAGCACAGGGCACAGGAGAGGAGGCCACGGGAGGAGTGGGCAGAAACCATTCAGGTGAACAGGCTTGAAAATTTCAGCTCCAGGTTTTTCAGGGAAACTGAATTAAAGGATCATTTCAAATGTATTTTGCCATCAGAAGAAGAAATCCATCTCCCCCAAAATGTTTTAATTTGACAGTTGGCTTCAGCGGCATGGCAGAATTCGTTCTGTAAGCCGACGAAATCGGAGAATGAAACAAAGCACATTCCACCGTGAGAACTCTGTTAACCATTTGACATAATTGTGCTTCGTCCACTGCTGGGTTTTTGGCAAAACCAAGGAGCGATTTCTTCCCACCGACGCCTTGTATTTGTGGTGTGGAGAAAAGGTCCGGTCATTGGGCTGGGGGGTACAGGTGGGGGCAAAATGGAGAGGGCAGGGAGGGCCCTCCCTCCTCGGCCCTCAGAATCACTTGGGGAAAGCCCGCACAGGAGAGCCCGTGTCCCCCCGCACCCACCCATCTCTGTGCCAGAGAGCGTATCTGGAGTCAGACGGTAAACCCCTCACCCCCGTCCTAGCTGCCCGGATCGACACCCTCGAGATTCGTACACTTTCAGCACCACCCCCGCAGACGGTGGGTCCAAGTAGGCCCCCTCCAGCCCTGACTCCCCACCATACATCTCCAGGCCCACGGCACACAGATTTGTGGGAGCTGAACCGAGATCAGTTGTAACGCCTTATCTAAGATCGTGCCCTTGAACAGCACCTTCCCTGCAAAGAGTTCTGAGCGCTCTCCCCTCACCAATTGCCTTGCGGCCACATCTGCCCACCTCCTGTCTGCCTACACAGCTCTTACCAGCCAGCCCACCTTCTATCAGTGACGTCACCTCCCACCTGCCTGCCCACCGTCTACCACTGCACACTCTCCCTACGTGCCTGCCCACCTCCTACCTGCCTGCTTATTTCCCACCTGCCTGCTCACCTTCTACCAGAGTGCTCACCTACCTGCCCACCTACCTCCTTACCAACATGTACACTGACTGTATATTCCTTCATTCATTCAATCATTCATTCTTCAATTATTATGAGACACACCACAGTGAACAGAATAAAACTCTTCCCGCCCTTGGGAGATTTATAGCCTGTCTATTACTGCAGTGCATCTGATCTGAAGGTCAGGATGCAGAAATTGGGCTGCACCTCAAGAAGAACTTCTCTGGGGAGGGGCAGCATGTGTAGTGGTGATAGGCATACACTCTGTAGCTGACAGACCTGGGGTGGGATGCTAGCAATGTAGTTCACCGGCTGTGTGTCTTCAGGCAAGTAATTTAGCCTCTCTGAGCTTCATTTTCCTCACCTGAAAATTTGTGGTAAAACTATCTACTCCAAAGACCCTTGCCACTGGGGACCCACGCTGGCTGGTTTGGCTGAAAGACATGATCGCGAATACCCAACCTCAGTTCTACAGCGACAAAGATGAACCCACCTACTTAGTCTACCTGAGGGGGTCTTTGCCTCCACAGGGACCCCTGCCAATCCCACCAGGGACATGCAACTGTCCCCAACATCCACAGAGACCCTCGCGCCCCCTGCAAACACACACAGATGCTGGCAGTGGCCTCCCCTCAGTCCTGGGTGTGACCTGTGGATGATGGCTTCAGGGCTGTGGTGTCTGTTGGGATCATCTGTGCATCTCCAGTGACCAGAGGTCACAGGCCACTCAGGTCCCAGAGATTACGGGGAGGGGAGGAAACACTCAGGGAAAAAAGCAGAGGGAGCAGAGAGAAAATAGGATGTGCCAGGGAAATTAATCCGCTGCTCAGACATGAAAGAAATACGTTCAATTATATTTTATTGCGTTTCATTTGGATGTACACGTAGTTAGCTGCCTGCATGCTTCAGATTACCCGGAGAGAAAGCACAACAAAAGATGAGAAAACAAAAACACAGGCCGAAAAGCTCCTGGAACTGAAATCACTAAGAAATGGAATCCAGACTGGAGACCAAAGCAGTCACTCGGCACTGAGGCCTTCTCAGCTCTGACGCCGGGTCCCCGAGGCCACGTGACTGCCCGCCGATGGCTGGCCAACAGCCTGCCAACTGCCCGCCAGCCCGCCAGCCCGCAGTCCTGATCACTGGCATCAGGGGAAGCCTGGCCAGAGTTGGGAGGCTCCGCTGTCCTCCCGGTGTGTGCCGCCACTGAGAAAGCACTCAGTAAACGTGGTGATGTTGTTGCAATTCTGCATCAGTTCTTCATCCTTTAAAACAGAGCTCAAGAATACCCTCTGGCAGGGCTGCTGCCCTCACAACTCTAGGGGGCGCCATTCACTGTGATGTACAAGTGTGAGTGGTGCAGTGCACAGCCAGTGCCACAGTCCCTGTGGCCCTGGATTCTGGGAAGCTTTTCCTAACTGGCCCAGCTTGGTCAGGGCCCCTCCCTTCTCTCTCTCCACCCCTCCCCACCGGACTGAGCTCCATGAAGACAGAAACCCTGTCCTGCCGGCCTTTGTGTCCCCAGGCCCAGCCCAGGGCCTGGTCCACAGTGGGGCAGGCCCCAGCCACCATTCCCACAACCAACAAATGGCTGAGCAGGACGTTACACCTAAATTTAGGCTCCGAAGCTCTTAACTGCAGTCCACAGAGGTTAAGTAACTGAAGTAGTTCGACCTACTCTATCTCGACACTTGCAAAGCCAGGCATCTTGAGGTGGCCAATTAGGCAATGCCCAGTGTCCAAATCTACAATTACTGCTTCTTTTTGCCAAGCAGCATGTGCCGGCGGTGCCCTTGCCCCTGCCATCCCTGGGTGACCAGGCTGAGACCTCTCAGAGGTGCGGCAAGGACTTCTGCCTCAGACATCACTGAGTGCTTTGGAACTGCTCAAGGTGTAAGGGGTTTTCTTTCTCTTTTTTTTTTTTTAGGCCAAGTCAAAATGCTTCTAATATCACCCAAAACAGCAGGTGACAAATGCTCCCAAAAGCCACAGGAGAGAGTAAGTGGTCCAACTGTGCAGCATGTACAGGCACAAGAGCTGCAGACCCAGCAGCATGACGGGGCCATTCCGGTCAGGAGAGCCCTGGCCTTCTGCCCACGCTCCTCCCCGAGTCGTGTGGGGCCAGGCAGGCACCTGTTCACCCATCTACTCAAGAAGACGGGTGACCATCAGGCTCACGTGGCCTTTGGAGGCAGCTGAGGCCTTCGTGCCAGGCCCTGTGCTGGGCACTGAGGATACAAGGACATCAGAGGCCTCCCTGGGGGGTGTCTCAGCTAAAACCCGAGCAGGTTAAGACGTGAGCCAGGTGGAGAGGAGGGGCTGCTAAACAGGAGAACTAACAGTACCTGCACTGCATGCTGGGCCCTGCTCCAAGGGCTTTGCTTATACAGTAACTCATTAAACCCTCGCAATTGTCCCGCTAGTGTGAGGTAGATACTACCACACACACTTGACAGATGAGGAAACCGAGGCAAGGACAGGCGAGGAAATGGCTCACCACCTGATAACTGGCAGGACCAGGTTTCAGGCTGAGGTGGTCTGGCCCCCAAGGGCCCCCTCTTAAAGCTGTGTGCAGGCAGAGGGAACAGCTGTTGCAGAGGTTCTGAGGCGAGAGTGAGGGGAACCGAGGACTTGGAACAGGAAGACGGTCAGTCCTGCCTGGAGTGACACGTGGGAAGCTGAGGGGTGAGGGAGAATACAGGGGTGGGGCTGGCTCATGGGGGCCCACTGCTGAGTTACAGGTCCCCATAGTCACTGCTCTGGGAAGAAGAACAGGGACAAATATTTGCCCACAGCACACTGCACTGGATTAGCAACTCTTCTGCAAGTCTGACCCAACCCCTGGGGCTGTGTCATTGTCATCTCTGGGTCCCCACCCCTGACACAGGGTGGATCACACGGCATTTGCTGAACTGAAGGGCATTTGCCTTCTCCTGCTCTGCACTCCACTGTGGTTGGGCACCAGGGGGCTCTGCAGATGGTGGACACAGACCCGGCCCAGCTCTCCCGCATCTCCACTCCCTCACTCCTGACTCATGGCAGGATCACCCTCACCGCTCCATTTCAAGGCTGATGCAACCTGTGTCTTGACCTAACCAACGAGATGTGAGAGACGGCAGCACCTGTCACCTTTAGGAGGGACCTTTAAGAGCCAGCCCACAGCTGGCTGTGGCGATCCTGGAGGTGAAGTCCTTGTCAGCCCAGAGCAACTGTGGTGAGCAGAGCCTGGCGCCTGTCCCGAGCATGTCAGCGCAGAGGGGGACCTTCTCATGTGCTGGAAGGCCACGGCCATTGGTCACTGTCGCATCGCCCAGGCCTCCCAACTGATGCCACCACTGGGCACCCAGGAAGGCATGTGACAATGAGGAGCAAGGGGGTGGTCTGTGCTCTGCAACTCCCAGGCCCCCATGGATGCTGGTCCCTGTGGAACAGGTCACCAAATGCCACCCCAATCATGGGTCTGGGAGTGTCCTTCCTGCCTGTACCCAGGAGGCTGGAACCTCCCAACAGGCACACTCCATAACCAAGTGCAGATGGCCTGCCAGAGAGCCTCTGGGCTCCTGACTCCTCTCTGTTGACTCACCCACTCGACAGTCCCCCCACCTGTGCCAGAACACCAGTCTGTGCCAGGCATGTGCTGGGCCCTGGGAATGCCCCCAGGGAACGGGACTGACACAGGCCCTGCTCTCCTGGAGCTCACAGACCAGTATGGGGTCACAGTACCACTGACAGGTGGTATCAGTGAACACCCCAAAAAAAGAATTCCAGATGGTGCTGAGTGAGGCTGGAGAAAAAAACAGGGAGGGGGGATGACACTGGGAGAATGGAACCGAGTCTGCAGGTGGGGTGAGACCCAAAGGTGAGAGGGACCGGCCAGATGAAGGGAGGACAGGAAAAGGTGTTCCAGGTGGAGGGAACTGGACGTGCAAAAGTCCTGCGGCAGGAAAGGGCTGGGGTGTGCCAGGGAGAAACAGCAGAGGGCAGGGCAGAGGGGGGCAGATGGGACAGGGTGGGCAGGGGTAGGACCCCACAGGCCTGTGGGCTGCTCACTGCATCCTGGGCTCAAGAAGAAGCCACTGAAGGGCCAGAAAGGGAGGGGCGCAACCAATTCACATTCAGAAAAGCATTCTCTGGGTCCAGGGCTTAACACACACTCTGGCATACAGTGGTGCTCAATGAGTGCTGCTGACAATGGCATCACTTGAGAGAACTAAAGCACACCTTGTGTGGTCACACGCTATCCACATGAGGTGAGGGGGTGTCCACTGGAGGACAGGGAGGGGCTGGTGCGTGTGGAGCAGCTGCCACCTGCCTGGACCCCCAGGAGCCTCACTTGTCCCCTCATGTGTCCTCACTGGGACACCAAGACAGGAGCACAGAGACGTGTCCGGTGAGGTACCGGCGTTGTTTTCGATAATAGAGCAGGTCCACGATGAAAACAGTCTAACCTGATGCGAGGACACATGGAACAGGGTTCTCGTTAAAAAGGGCATCAAGTACTATTTCAGTATGGAAATCGATGGAGGCTCATGAAAAGAATTACTAGCTGAATAATGAGGAAGGACAAGTCAATAGAACTGAGTACGTGCAGAGGAAAAAGGTCACAAATCACCCCCTGATTACAGGGTTGGAGACACAGAATTGATAAAACAATGACAGTGAGTTATGAGGAAACATCCAACTTCTTAACAGAGACAGAAACCAGCTAATGTGATGACGAACCACACCAAGGGCACATCGGAGCCTGGGGCCGGGTATGAGCTTTTTCTAGCCACGTAAGTGATTCCTTACACAGCCCCACCTGGGTGAGCTGCAAGGGCTGGACCCTTGATCTGTCCTCGTCCTCACTTCACTCTCTGAGCTCAGCCTCCCCAAAACCTCTAGACCAAGGCCAGTTAGCTCCATCCACCCCTTCACCCTCAATGCATAGCACACCCCCTCCAGGAAGTCTCCTCGATTACTCCAGGCCCCAGTCACCCAGCCTCTGATCTCAGTCCAGAGACTCTCATCCTCTTCCTAAACAGCAGGTGGTTTCGGCAGAAGGTGAGATTAACAGTTTACAGACCACAGCCACAGCTCTTTGGTTCAAATTCCCTTTCCCAAGGAAGGTGACCTCATCTGGCATGTCTACAACACTTTAAAGTTTACAGAGCCTTTTCACACCCTCCCTTTTAGGGGACCCTCAGAACTCTAAGAAACAGCCAAGAGCAAGAGCTCTGGAGTCAGACTCTAGTTCAAACGCTGCCTCCACCCTTTCCTAGTTGACCTTGAGCAAGTTATTTATTGCCCTAGCCTCTGTTTCCTCACCTATAAAATGGGCTAACAGTGGTTTCTACCTTGTAGAACTGTTGCAAAGCATGTGGAATAGTGCAAGGCGTGTGAAAGTCTCCCAGTCGTGTCTGCGATCTTTACCATCTTCCCCATTTTACAGACAAGCAAACCGAGGCTCAAAGAGGTAAAGGCACGTGTCTAGGACCACACAGACAGTGGAGTCAGCTCTTTCCCTCCTACCCACCACATCTGATCCTGTGTCCCGCCCACACAGGCCAAGTGCTGTGCTGCTCCCTTTACACCTCATGTCATCCCACAGCTGACCTTGAAGGAAGTCTCCTCGTCTCCCATTTCACAGGCAAGGAAACTGAGGCCCACGGCACTCATGGAACCAGCCGAAGGCCCCACAGCCACTAAGTGAAAGAATCCCATAGAATTCACACCCAGGGCCCTTGTTCCCAAACCCACAACAAGGTAGGTGTTCTCCTCCCTTCCTGTCCTAAGCCTGTAGGGGGGCTGACAAAGGGCCACAGCTGAGCGGAGGGGGTTGCAGGGACAGGGGCCCAGCTGTGCACTGCGTGGAGAGAAGGCAGGGCAGCCAGCTCCCAGGTGTCCAGAGATTGCCCAGCTTCTGAAGTTGCTGGAAACTTCGCAGACTTCGATCCTTGGCAAAGCCAGAGGGCTTAGGCATAGCCAGTTCTCTGAGAGCCAGAAGGGGGGCAGCGAGTGAACCTCATTTCCTAGGGTTTATGCTTCATGCTCCTCTCCCCTGCGGTACTTGCAGAGCTGCGTGTCTGCATCAAGCCACCTCTCCAAGGGGCCGGCGATAAACCCTGCGAAGATGGATTTATCATAAACTCATTCTCCTTCCCTCCCCAAGGCTCGAGATCACGTCAATAACTTCCTGCCCACCATCTGGCGCAGACCTGCGGCAGGGCTGCTCCCGGTTTTAGGGGCTCTAAATCTATCCCCTTTCCCCTCTGGAAATCAATTGGAAACCCACTTGCTAGGTTGACCCTAAATATAAAATCTCTTAAACCGCAGCTTTTCCTGGGCCAAGAGGGGCCACCCAAGGACGCGCCCTGAGGAGACTCTATCCGTGACTCAAACCAGGGTTCCACCCCAGGGCTGGGGCAACAGCAGGGACCTCCCAGGGCCAGGCCCAATCACAGCACAGACCAGAGCGCAGGGGACAGGGGAAAACCGCACATGGGCGGGGCTCTGTGGTTAGCTCCTCCCTCTCCTCCTGCGCCTATTTCTTCCATTCTCTTTGTGAGTCTCTCTGCAATAGGGGAAAATC
This sequence comes from Tonatia bakeri, assembly GCA_004024845.1. Classification (NCBI taxonomy): domain Eukaryota; kingdom Metazoa; phylum Chordata; class Mammalia; order Chiroptera; family Phyllostomidae; genus Tonatia; species Tonatia bakeri. The sequence goes on from PVIA01012870.1 coordinate 23,201, forward strand.
CGCTCAGAGAGGGCAGGGGACTCGCCATCTCCTAGCACAGCTCAGGCTGAGGGTAGGGACCACGGCCTGGCCGCTCAGTCCACCTTTGGTCCCGGAGACAAGGCTTTCTTACTGTATCTGACATGGCGTCACAAACCCAGGTTTTTCCTTGGGATAAAAGATGTCTGTGAATTAAACCGACGAACGTCCTCCCCATACGTGGCTCTTGCTGTTTCTGGAGATGAGAACAGTATCGTGTGCAGGGGGAGAACGGACCGCCCCGTGTTCACAGAAATGGGGTGATGGTTCCCTGTGAAAACTGCCAGGGCCCTGGCCTCCTCTCCTCCTCCTGCATTCCAGAACAGAGCAGACCAGTCCTGCGTGTTTGCTGAGTGCACTGACGGACTGACCCGGGTGGGTCAGATGCAGATATGGCACCTAGAACTTGGGGATAATCTTTTGACCAGCTTTCTGCTACAGCAATATTCTCTCTAACACCAATGGTGGCAATTTTATTCTTTCTTTTTTAAAAGATTTTATTTATTTATTTTTAGAGAGAGAGGAAGGGAGGGGGAAAGAGAGGGAGAGAAACATCGATGTGAGGCAGAAACATCAATCGGTTGCTTCTCATATGCACCCCGACCAGGGATTGAACCCACAAACCAGGCATGTGCTCTGACCAGGGATCAAACTGGCAACCTTTCTCCCTGTGGGATGGCACCCAAACAACTGAGACACCCTGGCCAGGGCACCAACGGTGGCAATTTTAAATCAAGATTGCAAATTCTTCGATTTCTCCTCCTTGACTGCTTCTGTCAGTACTGTGTGGTGGAAGCCATATGATCTCCAGGGCTAGGTCCTAAATGCCAGGTGAGTTCAAGTGCCCCGAGGCCGCCGTGCTGCGAGGAGGCCTGAGCCCCAGAGAAAGGCTCTGCTCAACCTCATCAGCTGAGCCCAGTCTTGTAGCCCACCCCAGCTCAGCCATCACACATGTGAGTGAGGAGTTCTCCAGATGCCTTCAACACCCAGCTGTTCAGGTCACTCTCAGCCATTCGGATCTTTCCAGCCAAGGCCCCAGATGTTGCGGAATGAGGATCAACCATTCCCACAGCACCTGGTCCAAATTCATGACTCATTGACACCGAAATGTTATTTTACACCACTAAATGCCAGGTGGGTGGTTGGGGCGGCTAACCAGACTGCCGACGTAGGATGCCAAACGCTATTCAGGCAGGGAGTAGAGTCCACTTCCCAGGGGTAACCCAGGAGGAAGGAGGGTGGGGAGAGGAAAGCAAAAAGGACAGCTCAGGGGATGGCAGGAGGCTCAGGCAGGCCAAAAAAGGGAGTGGCCGAGGCTCCGCCAGATGATCCCCTAGTGGTGACGTAGCCCCTCTCCCACTCGGGGACATGCACCAACAGCGTGTGGAATGGGTGTTCATATCTGTCTCACCTAAATCTTAAAGGTCTCTCAGCTGTGAGACCAGGACCGACCCTATTTTCATCAAGTTCCAAATTAGTCTAAATATTGGAGCTGCCAGAGGCACTAACAGGTCGTGTAAGGCCACAGGAGTCCCCACTATTGCCATGTGGAAAGGGATGGAGCAGATGCCTCAAGGCAGGTGGAAAACTGGGGAGTTCCAACCCCCATTTCACAGATGAGGAAACTGAGGCTCACAGAGTAGAGGAACTTGCTCAGGATCACACGGTGATAAAGCAGCAGAGCCAGGACGTGAACCCAGGTCCTTTGGGCATCAGAGCCTCTGTTCTAACCACTGGGCATCAGAACCTCAGGCTGCAGACTCGGGAGGCCCTGCCAAGGTTGGAGGGGCTGCAGGGCCCCAGGGTTCAGGCAAAAGATTCCTGAGTCCAGAGTGCCAGGGAAGGCTGGCGCTTTGCCCTCAGCGGCCCTTGATCCCTTTCAGAGTACTTGGCTGGGAGAGCATGGCCGGGGCTCAGTGGCTGAAGAAGGGGAATGTCTCGAAGCTTCAACTCTTTACAACCAAAGCTTCTGCCAGCAAATTACTCCAAATAGTGGGGCTGTTTGCTCAGGAAATCGCGGAGGCAGTAAACAGTCACCAAAGTAATTAAACACAAACAGTGGACGTGCCAGGCTTCTCAACACCGCCAAGCTGCTCCCACAGCAGCGCCCCCTCCGCAGGGCGAGGCGAAGCCACTGGGTTGTTTGTCTGCTGAGCCGAGCAACTGAAAGTCGGTGAATCAAAGAAAAGTCAGAGAGGATGGGGAATGGGGTGGGATGCCTTGGAAACCACCGAACAGAAACCCTTTGACCCACAGATAGGGAAACAGGCCCAGCAAGGAGCAGAGACCTGCCCAAGGACACACAGCAGTCTGGAGGCAGAGGCAGGTCAGGAATGTTCCTGGAAACGTGGCTGGGTGCAGGGGTGGGTCCTGGAGACAGGTGGAATCTGACAGGTGGTGAGTGAGAACACTGAGGCTCGGAGAGGGGAGGCAGCTCACCCCAGAACCAACAGTAGGTTAAGTGGTGGAACAAGGAGTTGGACCAGGTCTTCCCAGCTTATTTTTATTGTGCTTTGCTGCCTTCCTTATTTCTGCTTCTGGATCAGGACTTAAAGGAGAGGAGCTGGGAGAAGTCAGCGACACTGATGCCCAGAGGCAAGGGACAGCATTCCAGGCACGGAGGTGGGGCCCTGCTTCCTGCACTTACCTATTAGTCCTCTGGGTGGCAAGGAAAGGGTCCACTCACCCTGCCTTGGACAGTCGAGGGAAGGGATTGGTTCCTGGAACTGAGAGGCCACAGTCCAGACAAGGTATCTCCCATTTGTTCATCCAGACCCGCCCTGCCCCACTCAGGGCCCCAGAATGACAACCTGTGTGGATTATTGTCCTCTGGCTTCTAGATGGCTCAGCCAATGGAAGCACAAAAGGGAGACTGGAGGGAGGAAGGACAGTGTGGCCAAAGGATTGATTGCCTGTCTCCCAGTGCAAGGTCACCAGGGACTGTGAGCAGCATGCATAGTCCCCACGGGGAAGTCATCTCCACACAGCCCTCTGTCTCCAGGTTCTGGTACCTGCTCACTCCCCTCACCTAAGAGTAGCACCAGCCCTCCATTTCTTGCCCTGAACTATCCCTGTGGTGTCCCTCCACACTGCCCTCACCCTTACAAATTGTCCATGTATTAAATTCTCCTCCAATTGCCTAATTGTGTTTCCTGAGACCCAGACTCACACAATCGGCTTCAGGTGTGGCTTGACCCAGTGGCTCAAATGATGTCAACATGAGACCCAGGCTCTCTCTATCATCCTGCTCTACCTTCTGCAATGCCAGCTTCACCCGCAGGCTCCCCACGGTAGCATCCCTCCCCGCTTCTCAAGCCCATCCCCCTGCCCACCCCACTCTCACCTCCAATGACCAATATTCTCCAGGTCTCACCTCCCCACCTCACAGCATTTGGGGGGAAAAGAGAATCTCTTTGGGTAGCTCAATGGAAAACCTTTCTGTTTCCCTAAATCCAGAGCAAATATCTCCACATCTCATTGGTTCTGATCCAACCAAGCCAGAGACTGTGGGCCAATGGCTAGCTGGCTCAGGCCAATGAGGGCCCACTCTGGAGCTGTGAATAGGCCAATCCCACCCAAACCACATGGCTGAGAATGGGAAAGAGGTCAGCACCACAGAGGGGAAGCTGGGAGACCCTGGAGGTGCTGGCATGGAGGGAGGTAGGGCAGCCAGGAGGCTATTGCAGTGGTCCAGCTGAGCACTGGGAGGGACTGGCCTGGGGCAGGCTGCAGGCAGCGAGAAGGAAGAGGCTCCAGAGAGAGATGTGTAGACATGCACTCCTGCATCCCACGGGCCCAGATGAGGAACTAAATTCTAAAGTTGGCATCTGGCCCCATGTGGTCCAGGCCTTTCCAGACCATACTGATGGATAAACAACAGCTGTGGGAGTGGGAGTGCAGAGCCAGGGCCCAACAGCCACTTGCACCTGCACATCATGGGGGCTAGGCGACAGATGGAAAAGGAAAGAACACAGATGTGCCTGAGTTGGGTGGGGGGCAGGGGAGGGATCCTCTATGGAGAGAGACCAACAGCCATGCAGTGCAGGGGAAAGGCCTGGACTCTGGAACCTCGTGGATCTGGGTCCAAATCCGGCCCTGCCACTCACTTGCTGTGCAAGTTGCCACTCTCTCTGAGCCTCCGGTTTGGTATCCTTATAAAGAAAGGTTAGCCCTGGCTGGTGTAGCTCAGTGGATTGAGCACGGGCTGCAAACCAGGCATCGCAGGTTCGATTCCCAGTCAGGGCACATGCCTAGGTTGCAGGCCATGTCCCCCAGCAACCATACATTGATGTTTCTCTCTCTCTCTCTCTCCCTCCCTTCCCTCTCTAAAAATAAATAATAAAATCTTTAAAAGAAAAAAAAGAAAGGTTAGACTTGACTATGAAAACCAGATGCCCAAGTCAAATTCTGAGAGCAACGTGAGCTGTGGCTCAAAGATGGACCCCTGAGGCAGGAAAGAAGTTCCTCACCTTAACCCAAACACTGTGCCTAACAGGACTGCCGGTGCGGGAGACCACATGGGCCTCATTAGGGTTTCTGTTGAGACTTGTATGCAAATTGGCCAGACACCCTGTGACAGTCTGGGGACCAGATCAGCAGACGGTGTTGGCGGCAGCACAACAGGATGTCTCGGCTGCCCTACCCTTGGGTCCTGCCCACCCGAGACCCTTGTGAACCCAGATATCATTGCTGATTGAAGCTCTGGCAAAGCAGACGAGTCCCCACCTGCAAACGCTCCTTGGGGATTTGGGTGCCCTGCCCCCCTGACCCAGGTACCCAGCCAGACTCCATTAGAGAGACAGCTTTCGGCCCAGTGTGGGGTGCTTGTGGAGACTAACCACCTAAGCCAGGACTGCCAGGTAACACTGCACTCGGATAGTCCTATCTTGGGTTGGGTCCTTTCAGAAGCTGACCACAGCATTGGAAAGACACAGCAGTACTGTCCCATTAAATGGAATACTCAGGAGGGAAGTAAGTCTGGTCCCACAGGTGTGGCCCTCGATATGCAAAGGGTGTAACCATACCTGTGGGTGACTCCCCTCAGTAACCCATAGGGGCAGCCTTTAGCTATCTGGAGACAGGGGTTCTGGTTCCAGGAAGTGCCTCAGGGTACTTGGGCTTAGTTCACTGGTAGCTCAGCCACACCATCAGCTGAAGGTGTCCAGTGGGTAGCTTCCTGCCCTGAGAGCTCCGGAAGCCCACACGGACAGCCATCACCCTTGTCTTGGACCATACTCCTAAGAACTAGACGTGTTACACTTTCACCAGCTCTTGGGCTGTGGCTAATGCCTTAGCTATCTGCCCAAGTACAAATGACAGACACCCTTCTACGGAGCTTGCAGATCCATTGCCACAGCCCAGCGGGGCATTTATGGGCCTGTGTAGATGCCATACTCGTGTGAACCTGGATGAAACAATGTGGCTGATCACACCTGAGCAGCCCAGGTAGATGGCATCACAGCGGGGGTCCAACACTGGACTGGGCACAGCAATCCTGCTCCCAGAACTCAGTGGGCCCCAAACATGGTCTCCATCTGCCTGCCAAGGAGGGACCATGGTACCTACCAGTCAGCAAGCACCGCTCTGTAGCTGCTCGTCCCTTCCAGGACAGCCACAGGTTTCTTTAGGGCCTGTTACAATGTTTGCTTCATGCTCAACAGGTACCAAAGCTTTACCCCTGGGTTCCCCTAAAACCCACTGTGTGGGTAGGGAGGGTCCACCTGGGCCCGTCACCTGCCCTGTGGGACTTGGGGCAGCAGGATCAGCGCAATTCTGCTGATGGTCCTGCTGTTTGCTGTGTGCAGTAACGAAACGTTTTGCTCTGGTCTACTTCTACTAGTGGCACCTATGGAGTCAGTAGATGGATTCTCCTTGCCTTCCTCTGGGAGGTGGGGTTCTTCCCTGACAGGCCCCCAGGGCTGGGGGACATATGAGGGAGCTCTCAAAACAGAAACTGCCGGGATTGGCGTCTCAGTGCCTCCAAGGAATCTTTCTGCACTCACCTGTCTCCTCTGCGGGTCTCTGCTTCATCCCACAAAGTAGCCTGTGCTTCTCTCACCCGACCCAGACGTGCCTCATGAGGACAGGGAGGTGACCCCAAGCAGCTGCTTCCAGTGCCATGATCCCAAAGACAAGAGTTTCTCCCATTAGGTCCCCCAGAGAGTCCCAGGGAGGGCTCTGATTGGCCCATCTCTGAACCAGTCACTGGGGCGCAGAGTGCAATACTCTGATTGGCCAAATGTTAATTACATGCCCATCCATGGGCGTGGGGAGGTGAGGTTAAGGAATTGAGAGTTCTCAGAATTGCACGGGGCTGATGGGAATTTCTCTCAAAGGGGAAGAGGTGCTATTACTAGAAAAGGTGGGAGATTTAAAAAAAATAGACATTTTACTCACACCTACACTCACCTGGTTAATTCCTATTTACCCTTTAAGACTCAGCCAGGAACCTCCCCTGACCACCTCAGACTCCGTCAGAAGCCCCCTGATGTGCCCCTGCAGTGTCCTGTACTTACCACTATCACATCCCTAGCCAGCTGGTATAAGTGTGTCTCCCTGTTGGATGCAACCCCTGGAGGGCAGGACCCTGCACACAGGAGGCATAGAGGAGGTTTCAGTAACAGGTTTTGTTGACTAATCTGTCACACATCTCCTCCGACCTTGCCTAGGACTCACTAGTCGAGTAGACTGAAACCCCTCATATAACTGGTGTCTGGATCGTTCAGTCCACATCCCAGTGGGTACAAAGAGAAACAGAGAGAAGCAAATGGTGTGGGGGGCTGGCCCCACGGGCAGCCCACAGGGCTGTTCTGATCACTCTGCCCAGATGGCTACAGAGGCAGGAACTCTGTGTCACCAGGAGCTGTCCAAGAACTTGGCCGCATATAGCAAAGTATTGGATAAAGCGAAGACGCCCTCCCATCTTGCCTCCTGCTGGCTGTTTGCACAGCCAGCCGGGGCCTGCAGCCCTGACCTTCCCCAGCTCCCTGTGGCCTCAGGCAAGGCCTGGTCTGGCAAACCCTTTGACCCAGAAATTCAAGAGAGAAATGATCCCTCGAGCGCAGAGAAAGGCACGTACAGGATGTTTATTGTGGTGTAAGGATGTTTACATAAAGAACAAAATGGAAACAACCTAAATATTTATAGGGGGATGATTTAGGGAGGGAGGGAGAGAGAGAAGGAGGCACTGAAGGTGACGCATGCCTTGTGAAGAAGAATGAGGTGTCCCTATGCTCACCCGTGTGGAGAGATGCTAGTGATTTCACATGATAAAAAGCCAGACCCAGCACAATGCATAGAGTATGATACCTGCTGTGCTTTTAAAAACATAGCTCAGCACACATCTACAGGTACAGAAACTCGAGTTAAAAGGGTCTGTATGGATTACACGCCACACCGATAACTATACCACAGGGAGGGGATTGAACACTGGAGGTGGTTATGGTCGGAGAACAGAGGAATTGTTCCCTTATCTGAATTCTTGAATATAAAACAATGAGAGTGTCTGCATGCTGCACTTGTGTAATTAAGAAAATAATTTAAAGTGAATGGGGGAAGTGGCAGGATCAGCTTATTGCAGCTTTGTTATAATAGCACAAAAGCCAAAAACAACCTAAATATGCGTCTGTAGGGAACTAACGGAATGAATGATGGTGCCTATGGCAGCAGAGCGCCAGGCAGCCACCGACAGGGAGGTGCTCACAAATGAAAAACAGCTTGAAAAATATGTCTGGCATGATCCAATTTTCATAAAAGAAAGAAAGTTTAGACTGTCCATAAAAATACACACCATAGGATAAAGCACGAGAGCCCTGGGGCCACGCAGACCTTGGTTGAAATCTCTGCTGTGACGTTTACTACAAGAGGAGCCTTGGGCAGGTCACCCCATGTCTCTGAGCCTCGTTGGCCCACCTTTAAGTGGCAGCAACAGCATCTATCTCATGAGTCCATAGGGAGCTGGTTGAACTACTGTGTCCAAAACACTTGTCACAGCAGAGATAAGAGATTTCATGGTTGTTGTTGTTATTTTTAGTGTCTCATCTGGAAAGTGGACTCTGAGTGGAAGACATATGGTGTTTTATTTTATTTGTAAAGAACTTTTCGAGGTAGAACTGAAATACAATAAACTTAACATCATTAAAGTGTAAACTTTGGGTAAGTTTTGACATAAGTACATACCCATGAAACCATCCCCACAATTGAGATAATGAATATATTCATCACCTCCGATAGTGTCCTCATAGGCCCTTTGTGATCTGTCCCTCCTGTTCCCCTTTGGTAGCCTATGTCCTTCAAGGAGTTGGTCCATTCTATCTAACAAATTTATGTGCACAATATAGTATTCCCTTATTATATAGACTTATAATGTCTGTAGGCTCAATTCTTCTAATATTGGTGATTTGTTTTCTCTCCATCTCTATCTCTCTGTCTCCTGACTAGTAATTTACCAATTTTATTTATCTTTTCCAAGAACCAACTTTTGGTTTTATTAATTCTCTCTACTAATTATCTGTTTTCAATTTCATTGATTTATGTTTCAATTTTTATTATTTCCTTTCTTCTACTTGCTTTAGAGTTAATTTCTTCTTTTTTTACAAATTTCTTAAGGTTATTTTAAGGGCTTCCTTCTTTTCTAATATATGTATTTTAGTGCTATAAATTTCCCTCCTAAGCACTGCTTTAGCTGCAACCCACAAATTTTGATATGTATTTCCATTCTTATTTAGTTCAAAATAATATTTAATTTTCCTTAAGGCTTCCTTTTGGTCCATGGGTTATTTAAAAGTGTGTTGCTTATTTCCAAATATTTAGGAATTTTTTATAAATATTTTATTATTCCAGTTTAATTCCACTGAAGCCAGAAAGCATATTTGTATAATTAGTGTTTTTTTTTTAATTTGTTAAGGTTTGTCTCATGGCCCTAGATATGGTCTGTCTTGGTGGCTGTTCCATATGTACTTGGGAAGAATGCATGTTCTCCTGCTGCTGGATGGAGGGTTCTACAAATGCCATTGAGATTAGTTGATAGTGTTGATCAAATCTTTTATATCTACACTGATCTGTGTTCATTGTGATTTGGTCCCAATGGGTTGGTGTTTCTCCTCATCGGGCACCTATTTTTCTGGTTGTTTGCGTGCCAGATAATTTTTGACTGGGTGCCAGACATTGTGAGTTGTATCTTCCTGAGTGCTGGACATTTTTGTATCCTTATACATGTTTTGGCCTTGTTCTGGGATGCAACTAAGTTACTTTGAAATCGTTTGATCATTTTAGGTCTTGCTTAAGCTTTGTTACCAGGCCCAGAGGAGCATTCAGTCTAAGGCTTCCCCACTCTGCTTAGTGTCATATGAGGCATGTGCTTTCACTGTCTGGTGACTGGGAGCAGAGACTATTCCCAGCCCTGTGTGAGTGAGTGGCACTGCTATCTGGGTGACATTTACCCCAACCCACAGGCAGACTCCTCCCATGTATGTCCCAACGAGAACCCCGGTGAAGACTCGAGGTGAAGATCTCTGCAGATCTCTGATGATCTCTCTGGGTGTAGTGCTCTCCTTTCCAGTGCCCTGCCCTGTGAACCCCAGCTACATTGGTCTCCCCAGACCTTCATCTCCTTCACCTTAACTCAGGGAGTCCACTGTGCTTCGTCTGGGGTCCTCTCTGTGAATGACCACAGCAGAAAGCTCTCGAAGGGGAGCTAATACAATTACAGGGCTCGCCTCCTTTGTTCCATCTCACAGGTCACTGGCTTTCACCGCCAGACGTCCAGCACCCTACACACTGTTGTTTTGTATAGTTCGCCAACTGTTGGTCCTTTCAGATGCAGGAAAAAATCCAGTCCCTGCTAGTCCATCTTGGCCAGAGGCAAAAGTTCCTCACTTTTATTCTTTATGTATTTTTACACTGTGTGGATGTTTATAGTATACTTGTATTATTTTCTAATTAGAAAAGAAAAACATGCTAATGAAAATGAAGGTGAGGTAAGGGAACGAGCCATCCCATCGGTTACCTGTGATACATAACTTTCCTCCAGGTTGTGCATTTGGTGCCACCCTGAGGAGGGGATCCTGGGACCAGTGTGCTAACCTTTAGCTTCCGGTGAAAGCACTTGTCCATCTCCACTTGCATCTCAAGAAAATTGCTTTCCGTTCTACAACAGTGACGGTGGAAACTGCATGTGAAATGAGCCAGGTCCTTGGAGCACAGTGAGACACACTCAGTTGGCTCCTCCCTGGCCAGGGCTAGGGTATACGTGACAAGGACTCTCTTACCGTTGACAAATGCCCTGTGATTTAATATTGTTTGTGAAATTTCCCCAGTTGCGTGGTGGCCGGGGGTCTAGGCACATGAGATTGTGCAGACGGAAATGTAAACAAAGGACACTGAGACCTTGGCTCCCTGACATTTCGCCATGGCTCTGCCAGAGCCCAGCTGGCACATTGAATCACTGGAGTCAGTGTGAGGTGCTGCAGGGACTGACATGAGAGAGAGGAAGAGGGGAAAGACTGAGAGCACCGCAGAACGGGCTCTTCTCTGAAAGCTGCATGGTTCTGTTGCTGTCACTTCCGGAAAAAGGAGCATCAGGTAAGCCCTCCAACTGTGGAGAGACCACCCCAGGTGACTGGCAGCAGGGACAAGGCCAGCCTGTCACCAGTGTGTTGTAATTGGTTTCACAGAACTCAGACAGCTGCTGTGTCGGCTTTTGATCGGCAGGGCACAGGTCAGTTTCCTAAAGGAGATAACAGCTCAGCTGTGGTGGCTTCTAAGGAGCACCAGTCCCACACAGTGGGCACCGGCTGTGTGCCCGGCCTGGTGAGGCCCCTGCCCCATGGACAGCCATGTTAAACAGCAGCTATTACTAAATAATAATATCATCCTTCCTTGGTTGAAAACTCCATGCCCAGCTCTGTGCTAAGTGCTCCAAGTGTATTTTTCACTTAATCCTCACAAACACCCTCGGAAATACAATTTTATAGAAAAGAAAACAAACCCTCAGAGAGGGTAAGATGTTGCCCACTATGACGAGCTCCGTAAAAGGCAGGTTTAAGGTGTAAGCCCAGACTCATCTGCCTCCAGAACCTGCATGCTGACGCCCTGCAGGTAAGGCCCCTTTTGTTCTCTGGAACTGCTCTGGGTGCCCACCTTGTCTGAATGCTGTGTGGCCCAGGGTGAGTCATGAAACCCTGTGCCATCGACTAAGTCACCTGCCCTGGGCACCTCCGTGATTTCTAACAGCTCATCAACTCAAGAGGAGGTTTCCTCATTCTTAGTTTTAAAAATCTTTTGTGTCTCTAAACCTGTCTCAGATTTCAACTCCTATATCATATAGCTTCCCTCTGACTCCCAAGCTTATCAGTCAATTATCAGTCAAGTGTGGGGTCCCTTGGGCAGGTCCATATGTTGGGAGGGGCAGACCTCGGATGGAGGTGAGGCTAGACCGGGCTGCTCCGGGCTGCTGCAGGCTGCTCTGGGCCAGTTGTCCGACACCTGAGACCAGGCTCTGAGCTGGCAAGGAGGGGATGGAGAGGAAACCAAGCAGGAGAGTGGCTTATCCGGCTCCCAGTTAGGAGGTCTTAGAGCTCGGAATTCCCATCTGTAAAATGAGGATTGTAAATTCAAAGTGGGGAGTGGTATGATAATGTGGGAAGATGCAGAGCCCCATTTTCAGCAGGGAGCAGCTGCTCAGAAAGTGTTAGGCGTTCTGTGCTGTGCCCACAGCTGCTCCCTGCACAGCTAAAGCCACCTGGAGGACCAATGGAATCTTTTCACATTAAGTGGCAGAAAACGTAATCTGAGCTTACTTAAGAAAAAAAATGAATTTATGGAATGCATTGACTGCAGTCCATGGGGAGTTCCAGTTTCAGATCTGGCTGCATCCAGAGGATCCCCATAATCTCCCCAGGACCTGGTTTCTCTCTGCACCACCCCCCACTCCCAATGCCTCTGGTCTGGCTGCATCCAGACACACCTCTGCTGGGGGAGATGAGAGGACTGCAGCGAGAACACCTCTGTTCCAGCCAGGGTCCAAAGAGCCTTTGCTTACACCCAGCACAAGTCCTAAGAGCCACTTCGATTTCCTCCCTAATCTTTATGATCT